>STHB01011585.1:0-13759 GCA_018908115.1 Anopheles rivulorum | reverse complement strand
GAACATAAATTTTCTACAAAACTAATTGTAATTAACGAAAGCGTTGCAAGGCGTCGACGGCCACGGCCACGGTCCGCACGTTAAAGAAAGGGGTTTTTGAAATTGATATTACTTTTGTCCGGGCCTCCGTGTGATTTTTGGCCCGCCGCTGCAACTTGTTTCGGGGTTTGGCTTATGGAAATGAGCATACGCAGACTGTATGTTTTTGTCTTTTCCATCCAACACACACACACACACACTCGAACTCGGAGACGAATCACCGGACCCGGGCAACCCCATTGCTCGTTGCGTTTTCCTTCGGTCGATCACCATTTGCCGAAAACGAATTTTCTAATACAATTATGGAGCGGAAAATTAATGGCCACTCGACGCGCAACGGTGTGTGTGTGTGTGTGAATGTTGGAGGACATTGCGGGTGCGTTCCAGAAAGTTAAGATTCGCGCTCCGGTTCCAAGGTTAATGGTGGCTGCAGATAGCGCTGCAGATAGGGCGACCGGGCTTAACCGGGCGGGGTTAGTTTGCGAAAAACCGAGCGCACATAAATCAGGATAAGATGCATATATTTGCGAGAATAAAACCCTCCCAGCCCAATAAGCCAAATGTCAGGCCTGCACCCCCCCCCCCCCCTCCCCCATCCGGCTGTGTGACAAGTCTAGCCGCATGGAAGGAAGAAAACAGTTGCCCAATAGTCAATCATTTACGTAGAAGCGTTTCGCTAAAATAGCGCTAGCCATTTAATTTTTGCGAGAAGGAAATAAATTTATCCTTTTTTTTTCCTTATGTTTTCAACTTCATTACCATATCGAAGAACTAGTGTTTGATTTCGAGAACTTTCTCTAAGGCTAACATATGAAAGAAACATAATTTTATTTTATAAATCTTTCATATGCCAGGGAATTAAATTATATAGGCTCATATTAATTAATGTTAGGCTTTGATTATGTAAATTATAACTATTTGTTAATAAAATCCTTCTAAAACAGACTTTAGCGTGTTGTAAAATTAAACGAAAAACAGCAGAATTATGCTTTGTTTTTAACTAGTGCAACGGGCGCCAAACAAATGTTTCAATCGATCGATCAACAACACCCTGCTGCACACAAACTTTCTGCACATATTGCAAATCATTATTTGTTCGAACTAAGATCGATCGTAAATTACACCGCAACGCCGGCGTATTACCGACTTGACTGATAGCCAACAAAGAAAAGCAAAAAAAACCCTCCCAATCCACAGACAAATCGGCCTCATTTCTTTTGCCCGGAAGTGGAAAACATTTTCGCGCTGGTGACAACTGGAACTGGCCATACATACTGGAATCGGTCTTCTTACGGAACACGCGGGGAAGCATCTTTTTTCCCCCAAACGTGACTCCATGTGACCACATTTCAAACAAACCGAAAACCACGTGAATGCTAAACGATGTACAGCCGAAAGGGCCAGACCCCCGGCATAAAACCCTGGGGAAGGCAAGTAGTCCGCCCCGTCAACAAGCAATATTTACGTAAACAAACCGCAGCAAGAAACGGGTGGCTTCTGGGTGGCCTTTGGGTGGGGTTCGCCTATTTTGTTCGCCGCGGAAACGAACAGCAAACTATTTGCCAAAAATACTTGCGCCAGTTATTTATTGTACCCGCCATACGATCTCGGTATTCAATTTGTCAACCGTTGCCGTCGTTTGTGTCGTCTGCCCTGCGCTGACGCCCTTGCGCTCGCGTCCCGTCCCGTCAACCATCGGCTCGGGGACGGTTTTAGGCATAAAATCGTCGTCCCATGTACTCCATTCATTGCGCCATGCATGGCGTCGAAATCCTGGAGCGGCAAAATTCCGATTGGCTGCCGTGAATCGGAATTTCGGGATGTAAAAAGGTACGTGCTGGAACTATTACCACCGAGGACATCCCAAAAACCGAACCGAAGTTCTAGACGAGCGTGGCTCAGACATACGATTCTTGATCATCCTTAGGTCTGCGGTAAAGGAAGGAAAGAAAAAAACTTGGCAACCGATGAAAACTGGCACCGAAAGTCGATCTTGAATCGAACAAAACCACACTGGGTCCATCTATCTGCTCGACGGTCTGGTACTGTTTGAAAACGAGCTTAGAAACTGCCGACAAACAAACTACCTACGGGATGAATGATTTCATTTTCATCCTCCACCATCCATACAGAGGAAATGCATTTGCTTTCGCACCCGGACACTTTACCAGTTGTCGCCACAGGTGAGAGATGTTCCCTGGTTCGGTGAGATATATGTGTGTGTGTGTGTGAGATAATAAATGTTTTCCAAATAATCGTTATTATGTTTTCGATTCTGGCCGACACCTAGCATAACTATTCATGGCCAGCAGCGGTGGTAGCAGCAGCTGAGCCGATTGGAATCTTCAATACGTCCACTCATGCACGAAACTGTCTTCAAGGTTGGTGTAAATTTATGCTTTTTTTGTGTTAAATTTATGGAAAGATTTGTAGCAATACTTACTACCTTTGTGTGGATATTCAAACAGACCCAAATTAATGTTTCCTCGTTCGGTTTTTCTATTTAGTGTTTAAATGAAATAATTTGTTATCAAGTTCTTTCAGGACTAATTCCACTAAAAATGGCCTAAATTATTGAAAAGAAATGTTTAGAGATTCTCCTAACAGCAAACAATTCCAATACTTTATGTTGTAAAACTCCATAGTAAAAGTATTACTCCAAGTATTGCTCCATGATTAAAAAATTAATGGTGGTGACCTCAATCTCGAAAAGCCTTTCCCAAAACAACTCGACTTCATCCTCCACAGTCAGCATGAAAAAGTACTGGGTCAATAGTGCAGATACGTTCATATCCTTCACTTAAAACCAGGTAAGATTCAGTGCCAATCCAATGCAGTACCCTATTGTCCCCAAAAGACCTTGCATTTTTTTCCCCCAAGTTGTCCACCCGAGTATCGGTAACAATTAAACATTTCCCTAACAACACAGAAAAAAAACGCTTCCATACTCTTGGGAACTCACGTTCATGTTGCGTTCTAGTTTCCTGCTTCATTTCACAAACAGCTTGTTTGTTTGGATTTTGGCAAGCGTGGATCAAGTGTTTTGCTTGCCACTCCATTCGAAACGAACCTACCAAAATTACATGCAGTATACACATATTTCCTTTGCCGTGTTGGATTTCCAGCGCTAAGACACTCGAGGGTGATACAAGCGAATGGAAGAAAGAAAAAACGATCCTCACCGTTGTTGACGACACAGTATTGTAGCCTCCATTCGGGAGGACACCACCATTACGACGAATGGCACTGCGGAGTCGATCAATTTCCACCAGCCTGTGTATGTGGAAACACAGTTCCACCTCGTACGATGCCTCGTAAATGCATGTTCGTCTAAAGTGCATTTTCGGTAGTTTGTTCGCCATTTGTTCCTTCTTTTTTTTTTTTGTTAGTGTGTTCGCGCTCCTTCTCAGTGTTTTTTTTTTTGTCCCTCAGTTCCGGATTCCACTTGCCAAAACGGGTGATAGTGTTGGCCGCAAGGGCGTTCCGGTTTCAAAGCGCCGTCACCTTCAAGTAACGGCAAACCATTAGGAGCCCAGGTGACTAATGATGCTGACAGACATTCGCAACAGCGGAATTCGAGTGGAAATAAATGCTGTTTTATCTTTCCCTCGTCGGTGGCTAGGCAAAAACAAAACCAAAAACAAAAACCTGCAGCCAACAATAACAACAGCATACTAACACACAGGAAAAAAAATCATGCTGAAGTACGGCACCGGCGAAGCGTAAGACAGTGTTCGCAGGCTCGATGCCGACCAGGGAAAGGAACGTTCAGCTTTCAGCTGCAGTACCTTCGGTTTTATGGTAAAATTATGCACCCCAGTACACATTCACTTACTGCTACCACACACACACACACACACACACATAATGCATAATTTTGGGTGTCCCGGGCGCATGCATGCTGAAGCCGCACCTCCTTTGCCGGTAGACGCCACCCGTTTTTGACTGCTTTCGAATGACTTCATACGCACATATACAAACATGAAAGTGCTGTGCAAAAGTCATCACTAAGATGTGCCAATACAGAGATCCGCAGCGCATTTGTGGTATGCATTAGGTGACTAACCAACGCGAACCGTTTTGCCCGTTCTTTAGGTGAGTTTTAATTTCGATGCCATAAACCATCGCTTCTGGAACCGTAAAGGGTGGCAGCTGCAGCAACAAACAACCCGTTAGTGTTGTTGGCTGCCAAAAGCGATTCGCCGGCTGAAGATCGTTTGCCGTGTGCTCCATCAACTCCGGGTTCGGCGGAATCGGCACATAAATGGATGCAGTGGCTCCGGATTGCCGCCACCGGTTAACTGCAGTGGCGTTATTGCATGAATGAAGGCATACCGAGCGTCCAGCTTTTTTGGACCGATTGGAGAATCGTTCAAGGACAGCTAGACCACTGACGCACCGGATATTGGAAGGGCTCTCTCTCTCTCTCTTACTTGGTTGGTGTACTCTCTTAGTTGGTGTACTTGAATTATCGGTTCAAAGCCACCAGTACGAATGGTAGTTGTATGTTTGTAATCATAAAATAGAAGATTTATTCGAGAAAAAAAAATTAGACATCAAGGTTTTCAGCTTTGGACATAATGCCAAGATTCTTTCTTAGATTCAATTTTTAAGATATTAAAATTAATTGCACTATCAAATTCACCAAAATTGTATTAATTTTACTTAATTTATTTATCCAATCCCTTTCAAACAAACCCCACATTACTTAATTAATTTAAAAAGAGTAATTCTTGGAACTAGCCCTCCATGCTTCCCAGACCCCATGGAGCTCACAACCGAACAGCTTGAGATTTTCCACCATCCGATCCATCGGGCACGTGTGTTTTTGTTTCGCTATGATTTATGCCTCGCTTACAAGCAAACCCTTATTGTTCTACACCGCAACGGCCCCATTAATGAACATCTTGGCAACAATCTATTTGTGCACAATTTGTGATTGTAATTTATGGCTTACAGCCCCTGACTGCCTGTTGTTACGACGAGCTTCCTGTTCGACTACTTGTGGCACGCTGGAAAAAGCTTCTCGGTTCGCTCTTTTTGCACTTGTGTGCCGCCAAAGAATTGTAATGACCGTTTACAAGAAACCCCACTGTGCCAACCGCAGTGATGGTCAATGTAAAAATGGCTTAAATTGCACTTTCAAATGGGAATGTTTCATAAATATTTATTTTGTTTCAAGTTTTTGCTATTGTGTTTTATTTATTCCATTCGTTCTTTCTTTCATTTTCACTTTTTCTATCCTTAAAAAATACATTTTATCAACTAGAATTTTTAAAAACACACTTTACTAATTTGCACCACCATTTTCCTTGAGCTTCACTCACTTCTCCAAGTAAAATGGCAGCACTTAACCACTCGTTTGCTTCTTGTTCTACTTTTTTTCCTTTTTTTTTCTTTGAACTGGGCATTTCGATTAGTTCCGTAAGATGGTCATCTCGTCGAACTTTGCGGATACGGCTAAATGTATGCTTTTAGTAAATGTAACCCCTTTTTTTTCGCCCTGAACTGAAACGTGAAAGCACTTTCCTTTTGCTTCCCAGCACGAAGCTTTCGAGTTTAGCATCATAATTACGAGTAATTAGCCGGGGCAAATTCTTGTTCCGGCAAGATTTATGATTGCTACTACTACTACTGCTACTACTTCCTACCATTACAAACCCCTTTTTTCTGCACTTGCTGGATGAAAGTTCTGTTCAGTTGAGAAAGATGCCCAGTACTAATGGTAATGCGTATTATGCAGTATCAGAAAACAAATGGAGAAAAGTGGTTCAGCAAGGAAAACCTTCAACCTTTACGTGTTTTGATTAAAGTTGTGCATCATCACTAAAAACATTTTTTTAAAAACATGAAGTCCATAAACCTTCTCCAAACACAATACAAAACGTGTTAAAAAAAACTACTCATCAATCAACACACGACAGAAGCAGTCCCCAAAACTCCATTTGCTCCAACGATCCCTCCCCTTATTGAAGCATTTGCCGCTTGTTTTAAATGAAGCCAATTACCGGTTCACGATTGAGAATCCGGTTTATGTCGCTTCCGGTTATGCTTCGGTTAACGGTCGGCGGCACCATCGTTGATTTGAATATTGCTTTTTATTATTATGGCCCCGGGTCCGACCTTTTGTCTCGTTGCTTTTTACTGTGACAGACAGACAGAAACGCGGCAAAACAGGACGGTGAGTGATAAAATTATTCCTTCGCATTAAAAAAGCAACCCACACAACCATTTCTCCCCTCACGTCCATTGGTTTGGCGATTATGATGACGATGGCCATTGTTTGTTGATTACCAGAAAGTGCACGAATGAACCGCTTTTTTTAAATATGTTTGCCCAATTCAGCTTCACATCACATCATATTCCTTCACAAATTGATGCACAAATTGGAAACTGTCCACGCTCATGGAAAAGTGGACAGTTTTCCTAGTTCCTCTGGTGCAAAACATCAACCAACAAACCTCAACCTCACGGTACGGGATAGGGTTTAAGTTTAAACTATAATGGACAAACATTAGCGACACCATCGCATCCCATCCAACCAGACTGTTTCGCAGTTAAAATATGCTCCTGCACTTGACCCATGTCCAACCGGACGGGGACGGAAAATTACCATTAAGGCGAACCTTCTTCTGCGGGTGAGAATGCAGAGAAGAGAAAAAAAAACAACAATCCACCATTGCTGCCATCCTGGCAACTCGGTCGGTGGAACCATTAACATATTCGAGCAGTAATTACTCCATCGGAAAGTGTCGACGAAAGAAGCATTAGGAATCAATTAAAATGCAATAATTAGCAGACGAAGAAGGTTCGGCTCGTGGGAGGTTTTGAACCATGATGCTCCACAAAGCCAGACATGAAACCTGCTTTTTCCCTTCTACGCCAGCCACACCAGAGCTGCTGCCGAGCGGTGGAATGTTACTGCACAGACTTTGGGTCGAGCGTTTGGTGGTTGCCACTTGGGCGGTGTCATTGGCTTTTGGGAACCCTTTTGAGTGCTTCCGTTTCCTTTTTTTATCGACAATTTCGAATCTATCATTTTCACACGCCCCCTTCCCAGCCGTTCCTGGTGGTTGGCCGATGGCGTTAGCTTCAATTATTTGCTATGCAAATTTTTGCTCCCTCACACACACACACACACACACAAACACAGGTTCATTCGTTATTAATGGGGAAACCTTCAGGTGGCCCGACAGGGGAAGCTTCGGGAGTAATAAATCTCATTTATGATTTGACCAGTCAGCTATATCATTGTTGTTTTTTACTTATATTGCTTCCATATCATTTTCTTTTGTTAACTCGCATTAATAAAACTGTTGTCTGTCTATTTATTAAAAAGTTCTTTACTTCACCCAGAAGTCAGAACTGATCACGTACTCCTTTTTTTCGTTATTAAAATGTTTTTTAATATAATAACTGCCACCAAATGAAACAACCCGAGGCTATTAAATATCCTTCCAGTAAAGTAAAGTTGATGACAAACTTTTCCATTTGCTGTCAAACACCAGACACATTCGTGCATGTCACTCAGCCAAAGCCCTCCAGGCGCTTTTGGGAGGAAAAACTCAAATAAGAAACGCGTAAGTTCTACCGCACCAGTCAAGCAAAACAACGCATTTGTTGCAGGCATGTTCACGTTAAGCAAATGAAAATCCATGCATTTAATTTACTTTTCCTAGGTTATGTCGTCGCTTGCTGTCTGTTGTTATTTTCAGAACGGTAATCAAATATTTAAATGTGAAGCGGCGTGGAAAGTATTATGTTTAAGAAACCATAAAATATTGTTATAAAACATGAAACGAATGTAGAAGTATTTTAAAATTTAAATTAAAATTACATTTAATTACATTTTCATTCAACAAGGTAGAAAAGGTAAACAAAAAAAGGGGCAATGTTAACTAACATCCAATAAGTATGTCCTTAAAGAAGAGATAATAACTGCTAACTTTGTACTTAAAGATCCTTTCCCTATTTTATCCTTCTATCACAAAGTCTAAAGTAGTACAACTATAACTGTTAGACTATAAGAAAGTCTGTTTTTCCACAACACTTCTACTAACTTCACTCCTCAAAACTCTAAAAATCTAAACATCACAAAAAAGTGAAACATCGTACAATTACTTTAATGGAAACAACAACAACAAAAAAAGGCTGTATCCGCATCCAATCAATCAATACAACCGAATGCGATGATCGGTACGCAAGCATACCTCGAAGTAACAAAAGCATCGTACAAAATCACGCCACACGCTAAAGATTGTGTCACGTACCATTCATTGATTTTGTCCCGTATCCTCGTCCAGAACATTAAAGCTCCATCGTTGTGCTGCTTCAGTACAAAATTCCGGAAAGAAAGAATGAAAGAAAAAAACAATACCCAATAAAGTGACTGCAGAAGACATCGTCTTGAATCAAAATGTTGTCAAAAACGACTTGTTGGTCCTTGTTCCACCGGATCGGATCGTCCAAAAAAAAAACCCCGCGCAACATTCCACGAAGATTACCAGCGTCGTCCATTGCAGGAATGTTCGTGCTGCTTATCACCATGCCGCATTGGATATGTCCCGGCGCGGTATGTCTCGGCCATGACAGTTGAAGAATTTTTCATCTTAATCTCCGGCACCGCGCGAACGAACGCGCCGGTAAAAATCATCCCCCGTACGCGGTGTCTCATTCGAAAGAGCTGACTTTTACGCTTCTTCCGTCAGTCGGCAATAACCTCCCCGGGTGCAACGTTGTGTGTTGTGGGGTTTATCGTTTGTTATTTATTACTTTCCATCCTTAGCTACCGGTGTGTGTGTGTTGATTTTTTGAAATTCCCAATTTGATTGTTATGTTCGCTGCTCTGCTCTAAAGTTCTGTTGCTTGCGCCCGTATTCCCCTTTTTTATCTCTCCCTCTGTTTCTTAAGGCTCTCACTACACTATCCCTGCTAGCGGTGTATGGGGCGTTTCTTGTCGCATTGACCGAACCGTACCCAAACGTCACACAAACTTGCCTCAGCCGAGACTGCGTCAAAGAATCCCGAACAAAATCCAAAGATAAATATGACAGCTACGTGTTTTTGTTTGACTAGGAATTAACATCCGTTCACCCCATGGCTCGACATTCTTTTGGCCTTTCCGTGCTTCACTTCCATTCCACAACTTGCTTGTTGTTGGAGGAAAGCGTTCCTTCAAGCTGGTGTCCTTTTACCGGCCGAAGCCAACGGTCGTCCATCCAGCAAACGCTAAGGAGCTGGTGGAATTTAAAAATAAATTACTCAAAATTACGTGCTATTTGTAAGGTTCTTGTCTTGATCCTGGTGCTGGCGAACTTTGCCTAGCCGACGGACGGAATGTCACTTCTGTACTCGGTTAACGAACAGAACCGATAGAAAAGGACGTTCGTATTCTGGTGAAGTATTGGCTGCAACAAGCAACACTGGAACAAAACTTCGGTGAAGATGTTACGTGTAACTTGTTACACGGCAAATAGTAACAACACAAAAATGTCACCAACATTCTGCACCGGTCGTACGACACACAAATCGCCGGTTGAGCGGAGCATTTTAGCGTATTTGCTTTACATTTTCCTACCGCTACAGAGTTGCGTCTTCCCAAGCAAAAACGTTCTCACCAAGAAGTCATAATGAACATATTTCTTCACGAACTTCTTGTGTTTCCTATCTCTTTGAAAAACACATGAAATGGCATCTTGTGTGCTTCGTCTTAAGCATCTTTTCTTCGGCTTTTTTTTTCTTTCTTTTTTCTTTGTTTCGGCCACGCTAATGACGTCAGCGAAGTGGGAAAATTATGCGAAATGAAATTGTTCCACCGTCTGCCACCGGAGGCGCACGACCATTTCCCCATTTCGCGGTGTTTGTGTTTTATTGTTGTTTGCATTGCATTGCGTCTCGTGACTCGCGATAACCATTCTCTCAGCGGTACCTTCAGCAGAAGCTACATTTTTCTTCCCCTTGCACACACATATTTTTTGTGCTTTGTTTTGTTCCGGTTTTTGTTTTGAAATAATGCTACTTCACGAGAGCAAATAACAAAATGGGAAGCTGGCGGAACCTTTTCGCTGCTGCCGGCTTTGGTTTGGTTGTGGTTCCACTGCCAGTAGTCATAGGTGATGGCGCAAACGTTACAAATTGCTGCCGAGAATTAGGATCAAACTTTTGCTCTTCAATCTTGCCGACTGCTTTCAACCGGACGGGGAAGAAATCCGTCGGGCTATGGTTGGGACCGACACCGACAAGTTTCGCGCAATATTTCTTCATATTTCCAAGAAGTTGCCATTCCTGTCTTTCGCCACGTTGCTTCTTTTACAATTCAAAAGCAACAAATACGGGAAGAATTGATGTTTGCAAACGGCCTCGTCAGGAAATGGATGTTAATTAAAAGAGGTATTTTCATTTGCGGCAAACAAGACCCTTTAACCTGTGGTTTGGAGTGAAAAATATCATTTTAATCATCATTTTAAGTCTTTCAACAAAATTTTATTTTCATAAGTGTTCTTATATTCTATGGGATTGTACCAAAATTCGATTTAATTCACCACTTTCTTTCTGTAAAGCAGCATTATTTTCCTCTACTATCAAAATATTAAGAATAAAATTATCCACTCGTTTACCGTTATCTTTCCTACACACCGATAAACGATAAGGGACGTTAATATCCAACATTTTCCTGTGCTTTAATATGAATAAAGTGCCTATCTGCTAAAAAAGCCTTTGCTTAATCTTTCTAAATTAACTTCCTCCGAAACCCATTGGCTGGGAGACTTAAATGCGCACCCACACCAACGCATTATTCCACAATTTGGCACTGAAAATCAGTGGCAGTGGTTGGCAAAGAAAACTCTTACCAAGGAAATTCTCGACAGGGACTTTACTACAGATGTAATATACATTGTAAGCTACCATTCGGCCACTTGGGTGCGTAGTCCTGCAGTACGGTGGTGGTACTTAATATTGTTTCCACCTGGTGCTGTACCGTGCGAAGGTTTACACTACACACCCATCCACCCGGTAGTGTGGTGGTTACCTTTTTAAAGGCCGATTAAATCTCGATCCCAAAGCCGGTGGCCGTGTGTGAAGATGAGCGTGGCACCGTATACACATATCAGCACACAGGACTCCCGTGTGTTGGATTCTAAGCAGGTAACATGGTGCTAATTAAAAGAAACTGTTACCATTCTCCATTACCGCCTAACGTTTGTACATGTGGATTTTTTGCTAAAAACATGTCCAAACGATCGTCCACGTGCACACCGATAAGATAGACACCGAACCCACCCATCCCTCGACGGAATCGGTGGGTTGCAATGTGTTTGCCTGAAACACCATCCTACCACTTTCACCACTTTCACTTGCCGTTTACTAGCAAACCATCCCCAAAAACCTGCAGTAAAGTTTCATTAGAATTTTTAATAATATTCACTCCACCCGGTGGAAGGGCCGCTTCGCCACAAACACCACAAACGGTCGCGCATCCAAGCGCGGCTGGGCGCCTCCATCGCACAATACACTGGGCTTCATTCCCACCGATTCAAGTGTCATTTCGATGAAGATTTTAAATTATGCATGCATGAAAGATAAGCGTGCTGATTCGAAAAAGTAAAGCTAGCCACGGCTTTGTGGATGCTGATGCGGGAACCGAGATTGAGCTGGCAAGCGAGCGTCGTACCGTAACGTAACGTAGTAGCATTAACCTCTGCCACCAAAGAACACGGTGCAGCAGCATACACAATTATATCAGCAGTGGTAAAATAGCGTACAGTGGTTGAGATAAACAAACATCCTACCATCTCGTATGGAAGGGGAGTTAGAAATTTTCCCTTCACACACACACACACACACACACACACACACACACAGAGAGAGGCCCTCGATGACGTAAGAAAAAATGATCATCATGCTTCGTTATGTTAATGTCAACGGTGTTTCTGGCGTTGGTGGCCAACGCGCGCGTGTGTGTGTGTGTGAGGGAAAATTTGTGGCCCACCGATATCTCATTGCAAATCATGCCCGTTCTCCCATACCAGCGTCACTGGTAAATGGAAACAACGACCATTGCGACGAACAAACAAAAAACCTCCACCGTAGCCGCATTTCATTTTAGACAGGCTATGAATACGTTTTGCGTCCAACTCCTCCAGGCACAACACTTCTTCCATTTCGCAACAGCATCTCCATCATCGATTAGGGCGACACACACAAAAAAAACACACTCCTCACACAAATTCTACACCCATACCTTGACGCACATCCCTTTTTGTTCCCTTGCCTTTTGCCCTCAATCACACCAGCCATGAAAATGCTGAAAGAAAGGAGAACGATTGTCGTAGCGCAAAGAAGACGACGACGAAGATAAGCGGTATCGCGTGCGGGGACACGTGGAACACGGCCAGCGAAAAACCCCCTCCACAACAAAAAAAAAACGCTCGACGGCCCTGGAGGTGGTACGTGCTTGGGTTGTTAAGCATTTTTCACTCCCCGGTTCGGGCTAATCGTTCTGCAAAACGTCGGGCGTGATTGTGAACGTGTCTTCGAGCGAGCGACCGACCGGCGTTTGGTGATTTTTTTTTGTTTTCGGTTTTGTTTTGCCAGTATCGGTTCCAAAATAAACAACAAACGGTGCGCGATGCTTTTGCCGCATGCCGCAGTCATATTGTTCAACAACAACAACAAAAAGAGCGGGAAACCACACGGTACCGTCACAAATCATTGGACGGAGCTAAGGATAATGCGGACAGGAGACGGTAAGAAATATGGTGCGTTACGCGGAAAAAAATATTTGCCATATTCGATGAAAGATCCGTCGTTGAATGAATCAGATAATTCAAGTAGAAAGACAATTTGTTTAATTAAAAAGTAAATTAAATAACTGTTGAGTTCATCAATTCCAAGCTCAATGATAATAGAGCAAAAACAGGAGGTAAAATTGTATACAAATACACAATTAACAGGGTGAAAGTAATATTTTGAAGGAAATTTGCCCAGGATTTCATACCAATAACAGAAATCTTCAAATATATGCAAATTTGTCACAAAAAATCCAAAAGAGTCGTTTAAAGAAATCAAGGAAAAAATCTATTTATGAACTTTTGAGTAGGTGTTGTCTTGAAATCATCACACATACTTACTTTCTAACCATATCATTATCATTATCTTTAGGTTTAATAAAATTTCCTTATCTTTGTGAGCTAACAATCCCTTGAAGAATTCCTTCCATTTACTTTTTACCCCAACTTCCCAACGTTCAACCTTGCGTAAGAATATGTCCCACCGTAATAAACTGCCACCGATACCACGTACTTCTCATTAAACATCTCTCTACTGTCCAATCGACGCAGCAACTTTTCTAATATTCGGTTTGTGTTTTTTGGGACCGTGAAAACACATTCACCGCAGCCGATTATGGTGGTACCCAGCGTGGCACTGATTATTCTCCGCTGCGTAGCACATAATCAAAACCCCGCTGCGTATGAATCGTCGTTATATTTGGTTCGGTTTTATCTTCCCCTCCCAAAAAACATTGCCCACCACTAAAGAAATGTACGCCATCTTTCCACCCGGTACATTTATGGGTTGGTAACAAACACCCAAACACACACACACACACAAAGCAGGGGCTAAGAAGGGTTTCTCTTCATCGCTATTGTTATTGTTTAATCTGCCACCGCCCGTTTGTGTATGCGATTTCGATTAAATTCAAATTTACAAAAGCTACCAG
>STHB01011572.1:0-27597 GCA_018908115.1 Anopheles rivulorum | reverse complement strand
GAAACATTTTTACCCGGGAATGCTATTAAGCAAAGAGTAATAATCTCCTCAAGCTGATAAATTGATGGGAAGGATTTATTAGCTTGTGATGTTTGCAGCTGCACAAAGCGTAAGAAAGGAGAAATCAGTTGCACTAGCTCGCACCTGCTTCACGTTCCACGTCTCAGAAGCACGTTCAGATTTAAAGGAATTTCTAAATTATGAATACGCTAAGCGTATTAAACATTCTATCATTCATGGTTCAAGGTAGAAATGGCGTGCTTCATTTGATGAGTATTGTCAAGTGTTAAAATTGTCCTTGCGACAGTAAATGGTGAAGACACACACATAGATATTTTTCGGGAACCAAGGAAGCTTTAATTCCTTTCAATGGCGACTGCTCCTGCAATAGCTTCACGTAATGTACGTAATATCGTTAGTGTGAGTTTGTTTTGCGAGTACCATGACCCTTATTCGTTTCATCATTTGAATGAACGTTGCCAAAACCGTTTAACTTTAATTTGATTACAAACTTTGTAGTGGTAGCAGCGACGCTTAATGTCCATCGGGTAGATGCAGCTATGGGCTAAGTAATTTAAATGGAGCAGCTACTTATCTCACAATGCCCTCTCCGGCGAGTACGCACGCGTTGATATGAACATCGGGCCAAGGCTCTTACCTGGAACGAACAGAGAAAAAAAATCACAAAATGGAAAATTAGAAAGAATCGTTTAGATATTGTTCAAGACATACGACATCGTTGGAGGGCACCAAACCAACACCTTCAAGTGGGGAAGAAAAAGTGAAGCGAAATCACACAGCGAAGAAAGCAATGGGTTATAAAATTTAAATTCACATCGTACCACGTGATCCTGCCGAACACCACGCGCGCTTCGACGTGATGGCGATGGTAAGCAGCAACATTTGCACTCGAAAAATGCGTCAATTACGTGAAGTTTGGCAAACAACGGTTTCGCCAGGGGAAAACGTGGATATAAATTACGAAGGACGGCCAAAGACGGGTTTTAATGGCGTAATTTAGCGAAATCAAATTAGAAACGTTAGTGGATGGTTATCTTTATCCCGATCGTCATCATAATCGATGGATGGAAAATGCACAAGATTGTGTGCAGATGAACGTGGACGATTATTGATCGCGAAAGAAACGTATCTGTTTAGCGAAGGCCGATTGTGGACATTTCGTTTTCGGATTGGTGTGAAAGTGTTGTATAATAAGTTAATGATTTTTTTTCAATTATTATTTACAAATTAAACTGATAAGACAAACTTTCGGCATTGTGTTACACAAAACATACTGTATTATTAAAATGACGAAGAAAAAAATCTAAAATTAGTTTAAATAAAAACCCATTTCAAACCATTTTTACATTGTATCGTAATAATTAAAATTCATCGATAAAGCTTATTTCATCATTTTACAAGCATATCCAACTACTAACGGGAATATTATATTTAATCGATCTTTTTTATTTAAATACACAATATCCATATATCAAAACAATCTTTTAATAACTATTTTATTGTAAGAAAATTTTCCAAATTATAGTAGCATAATATTAGCATGGAATAAAGACTAGCTAATAAACCTTATTATGTGGTAGGTAGGTGGTAGGTTACCAGGATGCATTATGACTATCTTATCATTATCATAGAAACATAAACCACCTAATGGTGATGAAACAATTAATTTGCAATTCACGAAACATTAATTTTTAAACTACTTCATGAGTCTAAGCATATTTTTTAACCAGAGGATGACTCAGAATCATTACCATCTTAGGCTTCTGTTAGTAACGCGAGATCTTCCCTGTTGATAAAGGGAATATTAAGTGAACCTCACGAGTCATTGCGTCGACACCACCAGCAACCGTTGTTACGCATCAGCTGACTGATCTACCAACGAAATAGTTTTGCGACATCAACCAGAAACACACCGAATGTGACCCGGCCCAACGCTCCAAACGACGCGATCGAGCGACAAAATTGAATTCGTAAGTAAATTACGAACTAATAGAATTATAATTAAATTTCACCGTGCTGCAAAAACTTTACGTCTGGTGCACGACCTGTCATTTGGCTTGTCACTAGCATGGCACTGTCAACTTTAGAATGTAGCGCGCACAGTCACACCCGCAGATGTCCTCGTCTGCAGCACGGGGTCAAGCAGTTAAAGTTCTCGCCTGGGATAGTGCCGAGAATGTTCCGGCATAAGGTTTCTCGCAAACTGATTACAATGCTGTGTTCGGCATTTTGTGGTACTTTCGACAGCGCAGCGGAAACTTTTGTGACCTGCCAAAGGCCACATTGAGCAAAGTGCAGTAAGTTTACATTTTCCAACAGTTTTAAATATGGATGATTTGGAAAGTTAGCTTATAACAGGCTTCGCTGGAGTGGCAAATGACGCGAATGGGCAAGGCTTCAACAGAGTCGTGATAAATTGAACTTTGTAAGTGAATGAGCAATTAAGTAATATTAGCATTTAACATAATATATAGCTCAATTTATCGTCACTACAAAATATTGTCTTAAACTCAAATAAGCTTTAGAGAAAGTGTATTTTAAAAATGACAAATAATAACACAACGTAATATCCAAAGACAAAGAACGCATATAATTACGTCAATGTTAATCCTCCTTCCAAACGCTATCTTCCCTGCTCCGGGGGTCCATAGTATATGGTTTCCAATATTTATCGCTCGTTTGTCGATTTTTATTGCTCGCTATAAATTAGATACGCACTTTAGCGTTACCCTGATCGCCGTATCAAGAAAAAGCGCTTCTAACGCATTGCTGTGACATGTTTTATTTGTTGTTCTCCAGTACACAAATGATAGAATGCATCTAAAGTGCCTAAAAGAAATTTGTAGCACGTCATCAAACACAAACTGACGTCTTGCAATATGTGAAAAATTGTTTGGTATCCAAAAGAAAAACGAAACCAGCGCTGATTCACTGGAATACATACCCGTTTTGTCCCACAGCCAAAGGATGTGGATACCGGAGACAAAAAAGACAACTTCCTACATCCACCAACAAAGGCATAAAACATTCGTCCTACGCCAAAACCTTCAGTTGGCTCTGCTGCTACAAACCCACGTTTGTGCGATCCAATATCCTGCCAATCTCTTTCGCCGCCGAAAGTGTCCTTCGATGGCCAAAATGGTCGAAAAAGCGATCAAAAGCATTCAGGAACGACAGCTTCAGCGTTGTCCGCCGGAATATTTTCTTTTATTTATCTCTGCTTTTTTATTTTGCTCTTGGTTTGCTGCTGTTGCCAAATAGGATGTGAGTGTGATAAAATATTAAAATTTATGTGTCGTGCCCGTTGGCGTACATTTTTCTTCATCGCGTCGTATGCCGGATGCCCGTCGACGGAACACCCATCGAGAATGACAATTTTCAATCCACGGCTAGAGTAAGTCTGTTTCACGGTACGCATCGTTCCGCTGTACGGCGTGTGAGATTTTTTGGTTTCAATCGCTTTATTTATTTTATGTCGTGTCATCGTATTTCTGACGGTCAACGAGGGTTTTCCATTCATTTTGTTTGAGGTAAATGGTAAATGTGTTTTATGGTGCTGGAAATTTATTCCCACAAGCTACACCTTTTCGTCTGTTAGATGATGAAATGGAACTGCTATGAGAGGTGCTTTACAAGGAAAAAAGACATTTTTTTATTTTAATTACATGAAATATATCGAGAACAACCTTATGGAGACACTAAATATCAATTTGCTTCAATTCAATACAAAATCCACAAGAAATAATACGAAATTAAGAAATTTAAACGATTTTGTTATACTGATTGCATAACTGTAGGCGCTTTAATACGAACACGATTAAAATTATTGATGTTATCATTTTCAAATACAGATAACATAATTGTGCTGCTTGTTCAAACTGACAACCGTGTCGTACTTCATTTGTTGCTCGCGTATGTGTTTAAACTACAGCGAGCTTAAACACGCTCTTTCTCAAGAGCCGTAAGTGTCGTTAGTGAACGGTTACATGAAACACTAACTATTCATGACAATTTAGCAACCGAAGCATTGTAAACTAATTAAGATTGCCCACAAAGGGCAGTGTGTGCCCTGGTGATGCGCATGTAAACGAATGCCGGAAGGTAAAACAAACAAGGTGTTCTGCTAAAAAGCACACATCGTCTCAGAGAATCTCAAAACATTGACGCACGTATCGTAAATCACGACTGAAGCCATTATCATTAGCGAGCAGGAATTTGGTAGCTAAAGTTCCCTTTAATGAACAAACAATGTTACCATTTGCTTGCCTTGTGCCGCACAGCTCCTCCATCGGCACCATCCCGAGCCCCGTACGATTCAGACATTACACTCTCGTGCAACGTTGCTTAAGATGTTTGTGATTGTTTGCCGACCTTTGTTTTGCTCGGCACTATGAGATCCTTCTCGCTAATATCTTCCTACCGTCAGTTCACACAGACAATGATGGCAAATTTGTGCGGAAAAATTAATCCAACAACCTCCCGGCAACGGCAGCGTGAAGGAAGTCGTATCCTCCCAATATTACCTGTGTGCTCAACGTTCCTGCGCACCCAAGGACTGCTGCTGAGGTGAAGGTTGGCAAGATCTGAGTAAAATCACAACAAACCCATGAGGAGCGCAAATATGCACGGCATCATATACCATAGCCTGCTACTCGCTTGTGGTTAATGGTGGCGATGATGCGGTGGTCATAGTAAAATTCGAACGATGAAACGAATGGTATCTTCAACCAGAAGCACCCAACTGCTAACAAGATGGGTAAGGCCTTTGTGTCTTAGCATTGGGTCGGGTGGGCATCACCCATCGTCAGAAAGTTACCATTAATTATTCCACGCAGCCCATAAACAGCCCACCGTAGTTTGTCTAGACGGCGAATGAGTGACGGCAAGCATCAAAAGGCGTTTGCATGCTTTCGCGGAACGTCATCTCGAAAGCACTACGCATCATCCGAGCTCATCATGTTGATTGCTTCCGTCGGGCGGTTTATCATCCACCCGGCCACCGTGCCTTGGCCACGGTTTTGTTGACTTCCTTTGAAATTTTCCATCATTCAGCTAGCGCTTCTTTTGCCTATTTCCCCATATCGCCACGACGTGGTGGCTGTTTTTCATTCGTCTTTAATAGTTAAACGGTTCATGAGAACCGAGGCGTTTTCCGGCGACGCCACTGAGCGAACAACCTCCGTTGCTGACGGCTGGCTTTCAATTGCCGATGGAGAAGAAAATGGCACACCCAACCAACTTGTCCCTGCTGACGAGTCCGGCCAATCCGTGCGAAAGCGTTTTTCAAATGCTGCACACACTAATCAGACTGATGAATAGCTAAATTTTCGTCTCTTCGTGCTATAGTGGTGCTCATGCAGTGCTAGGGATTTATTGTGGTACTGTGTTTTTTGTTTTTGTTCCGCTTAACGGACCTTGTAATTTTTCCACTCGTTCTAGGGATAATTTCAATGCATTTTCTATGTTTGTGGAAAGTTCAATTTACGCAGAAGATTGGACTAGAAACATTTCACGAACATGTGTGCTTTCTTTTTCTTCATTAGCTTTAAGTAAGCTTTAAGCAATCAGGTTTTTCTTACTTAATATTTAATTAATTCAGTTGAAGACAGCTTAACAGCTCGACTGTAGGAATTTAGCTGGTCGTGAAGTTGTGGGAAGTCGGTGTTATTGGTTCGTAGATAACTGGTTTAAATTTTATAATTTGATCTTGGTTTATAATTTGCTACTCTTTATTTAAATGTCCCTTCATGGTCAAGTTCGGTAGATTTAATTCAATTCAAATTTCTACATGAATCATTTTCTTATCCAGATCAATTCATTGTATCATTTCATGAAACCCTTATGCTATAATGCAAACAAATCGATGCTGTGATTTTCAATTTCAAACATCGACCTTAGGGAATGTATTATTATTATGTATCAGATGACAAAACGATCACTCGAAAGTATTTTGTTTGTGTATTTATTTGTATTGATCATTCTCAATGCGGTTGAATCGAAATTAAAGATGAAATATTTTAATGATTGTGATTACACTCTCTTTAATGTACTTTGCCATTAAATGTAGCTACATGTAAGAGACTCCACTATGGATTTACATTTTATTTTATTTTGCTTTAAAAGTACAATATTTTAAATGTTCAAATCGACATTGATTAGTAATTGTACAAATACAAAGCATACATTCAGGCGTATATCGCACAATTACATTCGGCATTAGCTTATTTGTTGATTTAAGGATGTAGAAACCGAAACATTAACGAAACAACTGAAATTTAGAAGTAGCAATTGAACAATAAAAATTAACGAAATAACAAATTCATCAAAATAAAATGAGTAAGTCTGCCATTACGTAGATGCAAGAAACGCAAAATAAAGCAATAGACGACTAGAGCCCGAAATATGAAAAGAATGTCCTTACAACGGAACTGAACATGCCTTACATAAAATTATCATTTAGGAGACACTTTATGGCTCTCCACAAAAGAACTTTAACCCATGCCTCTTCTATGTGTGTGTGTGGTTGTGTCAATTCTAAAAGCCACACCCCTCATTTAACTCATTTAAACAAGCAATTGCTGCTGCATTGCGCAGCGCCATTGCACCGGCACAAAACTTTCCACCAAAATGCTTCATTTGCATTTCAGTAAGGAAAGGCGAGTAATTAAAGTGCACTCTAGCTCCCCCTGGAGCTGTTTTTGCTGCCTGCCATTCAATTGTTACCCTGAAGCGTTGTTAATAGTTTCCAGTTCTATATTTGCATACGCCCGCAGTGTTCTCCAGCGGGACAAGAACTTGTCCCATTTCATTACTCACAGCGTGGCTCACGTGGACTATCGTGTACTTCTTGGAGAATGGGGAGTATTACGAAAAAAAAAACGCATTCCTTGAATTCCTCGAATTGTCGTTTGCTCCCAGGTCGATATAATTGTTTGTCTGGCTGTGGTACTGGTTGGGCCGGTCTCCGGGACTGTGGATGCATAAGAAGCTAACGTTCCAACATGGCGAGCGAGAAAAAAAACAACCTTTTTCCTTTGTCGGTTGCCACTCTACCGACAGTGGCAGTGTTTGGTGTTTGAAGTGTGACTTTTCGATGGTTATAAATTTCCTCCAGAATGGGTCTGGTACCAAAGTGACACCGTTCGATGCGGCTGCAGACCGATCTGATGGCGTTTGCAATTTGATTAGATGACAGGGTGAAACCTTGCGTCTAAACTGAGGCAAAGGAAAAACCAGACAAATGTCATGCGAGCAGAAAAAAGAGTGAGAAACTTTGCCCTGTAAGACTGAGGCTGCCAGTTACAGGGCACTGGCGAAGTTGCCTCACTTTGTGTGTCTTGCCGTGCTCGAAACAATACCAAAAACAAAAAAAAAAATAGATGTAAACCAAGTGTCGTAGACCACGTCCGGTCCATTTGTTCCGTTTCCGCCCCCTTAGAAGCGATGGGAAACGAGAACCTCCAACGGTAGTTGTGGTTGACTGGGCGATTCTTTGTAGCAAGTTCTTGTGCGAATGCTCCAGCCCGGGCAGGAAACGGGCGACCGAGAGCAAGATAACGATTTATTGCCATTAATCAAATAAACAAAGCTATAAATCTCGGCGAAAAAAGTGGGAACACTGCTGGCAATCCTCGCGCTTCCTTTCGGGAAGTTTGGCTTGTTTCGATTCAGTGCGTAAACGGCCCGTGTTACTGAAGGCACGCTTCTGCAGAGGGAGTTGATGCCGGTGTACCGGTGTTACCGGGCGTCAACCATAGTTAACAATCGTCTAAGAAGTTGGACAAAAACACAATCTCTTATTGCTATTGATATTGTATACTAGACAGAAAATGGTCAATTTCATCATGGTTTTTCTGCAAAACACATGAACTTAATAAGGCGTAATAATAAAATTCATTATGTATACCAAGAATTTCTTTATGCGCCTAAAGTTAGGCTTTACTGCTGTTTTTTCGACGCAGCGTTCGGTTGCATACATGCTTTAGGGGGTTAAACGGAATTATTTCAATCGAATCATCAAACACTTGCGCTTCCTAATTAAAGCTATTTTCAGTGCAGCTTGCAGCTAAATTCACCACCAAACAACGCAAGAACGTAAGAAGAAGTAGAAGAAGAAAGTAAAGACGACGTTAACCTCATTGCTTTTAATTAATTTATACACGAAATCGATAATCTCCATCACCACACGGTACACGATGGTTGTCGGCCGTTCGTTTTCTATGGCAAAATCTTGCCCACACATTTTGTCTCACACCAATCAACATACCGTACCACTGGTGCGCTTAGGTTAGCACTAGAACGTAAAAAGAGCCACTCAATCAGTTGCAATCGCATTTACGTTCACACCGAAACGAGAAGCATTTTCCCTTGCCCAAACTGGCGAGGATAATCCCCAACAATCTGCTAATGCACGTAATTATGTCTTCAGAGGATTTTCTGACCTCGTCGGACTTTTTTTTTTAGGTAGGGTTCTTCTTCGTTCGTTTCTACCTCATCTTGACCGTACCCGTCATCAGTTTGCGGGAGAAGATCTGCTACGACAATCCTGCCAGTAGTTAACGAGCCATAACGCACACCATCCATTCTCGATCACATGGCCCAAGCGCATCGGTAACCGCAATCCACCTTTTTGGTCGTGCTACTGTTGCCGGTTTCATGACCCAGTTTCCCAGTATACGATTTATCTCGGCCAATCGTACGTTTTTTTTCTTGTCTTCTGAGCAGGACATGGGAAAGACAGTTATTTATTGTTGATGCCCGGAAAACGAAGTACGAAGAATTTTATATTTGTTAGCAAAGCATATTGCAATAAAGGCACTTGATTGTTACTGAAACCAATGAACAGTTAGAACAATTATAAGCTAAACTACGAACAAACCACACAAGATTAATCGATTAGTTAGCGTTTGAAGTGGTATAGCACAAAGCAACTATACTCCATTTGCTTTGGAAAAATCATATTGAATAAATCAATCTTCCAGAATCAACTCAAACCATCATCCGCTGATCATCTTCCGGACAAACCATTAGATATCAATCTAAATGAAGTTAAGCCCAGCGGGATGACGAGATCGAACCCATGCATGAACCATTTTGAAGAAGGACATAAGTCTGCGTTTTATTGCCTTCGTACAGAATGGGGTAGAGGGTCATCTCGGCCATCGTGAGGTTATTGTTTGCTGCTTACAAACTAATCTCGCTCGCTTTGCTTTACGCTCTACGTTGTGGGTGCTATTTTTCGGAGTGAAATAATAACATCCCAACCCCAACTGCCATAACCCGAGTGCTCCATAACCCGAGGGCACCACAGAAGCTGCCACAAAATGGTTTAGCTGTTTGCGCTCGTAAATGCGCTGAGAAATTTGCTATCCACCCAAGGGTTAGGGTCGAACTGGAACACGATTCCTCCGCATTTGCAATCGGAAAGTCTTTCGGAAAAGGTTCAAAGAAAAAGGGTTAAAGATACCCCGGGTGATGGATGTCGACGGACAGCAAGGAATATTTTTTGGACGGTGTTTTTTTTTGCTTCCACAAAATAAGTTTATCACTGATGAAGCGATTGTGTTTCAGGAGAGATGGAGAGAGAGAGAGAGAGAGAGAGAGAGAAAAGAGAGAGAACGAGAGAAAATGGAAAGAAAAAGGCTTTTCTCATTTTGGACTACACATCGATGAAAATCGTATCGTACATTTACTTTTTGTCAACTGCTTGGACCGTGTCCCGTTCGGCATGCGTTTATTATCTTTGCAATCAGGCATGCGAAAAAGAATGAAGCATTTTAACGAAATTAGGCGATGGAACAGTATCTTGATGGATCTGTGTGTAATATGTGCTTGATTGCAAGCCAAATGAAGGAAAAATCATGAAATAAATATACAAGAAACACAAATTGAGTATATAACAAACAACAAAGTATATAAAGGAATACGGCCTTCAAGAGTAAAAACAAAAAATAAAGTATATAAAGTATATAAAGGATCCCATGGAAGGAAAACTATAAGCAAATTCGACAAAGGACAATGCGTACAATCATAATAATAGGTTGAAAAATAAATAACATAAACCTTCTTCTTTCTTCCAAATCACAGTCACAACTGCTAGCCATTTATCTATTATTTTACCCATTTGGTCCTATCCCAAACCAAAACCGGTGGCGTTAATAGAAAAACTTTTCCCTTTCGCATTTGTCTGCGGGTTCTGTGGTAATTTAGTTTTCCTTTTTAGTTTTCTTGCTACCGTTACTGTTTTGTTTTCCATTTACTTCCTGTTCACTTCCTTCTTGGTCAGCTTTTCGGCTGTCCGAAGCGTTCGCGTAATGAACCAATCAACGGTTTGTTAGTCCCTGGTAGAACGATTTATCGATCAATCAGTAACATAAAACGGAAAACTAGCCTAGGCAAGAGTGAACATTACGGCATATATGTCGTGCAGGAAGTTGAAAAAGACCGTAGAAAACTAGTCTGACTGCAAACTAAGTGACAGCAACATCGTTTGTGCTGCTAGAGTTAATTGATTTATGATTATTTCGCGAAAGGCGTGCGTCATTTTGATGTGTTTGATTTTCATCCTTATAATATTGCTTCTATTACTTAAAAGGAGAAAAAAAACAGAACTGTCATAAAAAAATATAAAATTCAACGCTTTGTTATAACTCATACTATTCGCTTTTTCTGCTGATAATAGGTTTAAACTTGATTTGAACTGCTTGTCTTTTGAAATTTTGCTACATATTAATGCACCAAAAGACCCCATTCTTTAGCGAACAGGAACAGGAACTGGGGGTTTTCATGAAATATTAATATATTGAAACCATCGATTTGCGATTTCAAACGAAAAATGGACGTATATGTGGAGAAATTGAAATCAAAACTTCTACATGTAGAGGAAATATCTTCACGGCTGAGATGCTTTGGTGGAACATCTTCGAGATCAATATCACCATTTTCATGAGTTTTTTTTTTTGTCGTCCCTTTAAGCGGAATGGGTGATGGTATGTTTACCTTCAACCGTTGGAGTGCAACCAACTGAGGACAGATTCTATCGACGGTTCAATTTGTCCTGACATTTCCACGGATGATGATGACTATCACGACATTGATTCTTGCAGAATGTTCAATCATACGGCGGTACGAAAGTGCACGTGTGTGTTTGAGCGCCTGTTTGTGTTTGGCGCGCGTGAAGAGCAAGGTCAATTCTGGAATTGGTTCCATCTCGCCGAACTTGTTATCGACGGGGAATACAAAATAAATATTGTATATACATTTTCAATCAAACCTGTACAACCTATGCGTGAAAAGGTTTTCGGGTTTGGTGTATTGCCGTATTTTTAACGCCTCTTATCAATGTAAAAGTTGATTGACACTCCCGATGTTTGCGAAGAATTTGACACTTGCTCGTCGTCTAGTTCTGTGCTGGCAAATAAAACCAAACCACAAAGCTTAATTTTATAGCTACAATCAACCGTGCCGAGCTGACATCGGCTGACAGAGAATTAGTCTTGTAATACATTCAGACATTGCCTGTATCTATTTCGGAAATCCACGCAGCACCAAATGACGCCATGAGCTGCTGTCACAGCCAATGGGAACATGCGAAAAACCCATGCTCACCAAACGCCAAACTGTCAGAAACACACTTTCTCACACATATCCGGTTCCGTCCGGAGCTTGGCTGAGGCAAGTTGATGTGTTTAAGGTTAGGTCGTGACACACGACTCACTGCAGCTCATCCAATCGGTACGTGCGTATGTACGTGTGTGTGTATGTATGTATGAAGTGGTTGGTGGTGGTGAAAAGTTTGACAGTGTTTTTCCAACCGAGAAAGCATCACTAACCAGTTTTGGGCAAAGTCGATTGAGCTGGCCTTTGAACGAGTGGCCTAACGAGTGGTCGCTTCCACACTGGACGTTCTGTGACGTGATTAGTAAAGTTGGCGAGCGTGGAAAGCTCCAAAAGAGTGCTTAAGCGATAATCGTTGTTTATTGTTTGCGAGATTTTAATTATTTGTTTGCAAATGTCCAAGCACGATACATGGCTGTGGATACTTTAGATACTGTAAATTAGAATCAAAGTGCTAGGGATAACGTCAAGTGACTGGATAGTGAAAAATTGTTATAATGAAATTTATATGATATTGTAAATACAGTTCCACTATACTTTTCAGTGTTTTCATGCCGTCACTTCACTCCATAAAACGCAGTTTGCATTTTATTCAGTTTAAACCCCATCACCAAACAAATGAAACTTAAAGGATCAAAGAATGCCACTCGTGGTGTTCTCTTTTTCAACATTCACCTGTTTTAAAACGATCACCAATTTAACACAATGACCAAATCAAACAACCGAATCTGTAGGGTTGAAAATTTCTTCAATCTCTCAATACGCCTGATGACCGTTCGGAGGCACTCACTCAACGCTATTAAAAATGCATGGTAAGCTGACGAAGGAATTCATAATTCACAAAACGGTCAGCGTAACCTTGACCGAAACAGATGAACGCCCCTCGTTCTTTTGCTGCCAGCCCTAAAAGATGGCGCAGCGTATTGTTATGTGCTTCGACCCTTTCTTGCACGGCACGGCACGAATGATGATGATATTAATTCTCGTTCCGTACATGCATGTGCCGTGTCTGTCAAAGTGGTCGTCCGACGCCATTCACGCCTTCTTCCCGTTTAAATGTCGGCGCTTCGTAGACGCACCCAGACATGGACTGTTATGTACTTGCGCATCAGTGAACAGGAAGGAGAAACAAATATGGTGTAATATTATGTAGTAATCAATCATACGAAAAATCATTTTGAATGACTTAAAAGAATCTCTTGGGCGACATTCACATTTGCATATATCATTTTTACATCTGTTTGTTCAATTATATTGTTTTAAAATGTTATAACACCGATGATCCCACAATAACATTTGTTTGAAAAAATCACATTAACTCAAGAACAACTTCGAAAAACCAAAAAAAAGAGTGCCATTTTTCACAAAGCAAGACCAAGGTTTTTTATTATTTTTCTTACTAAGTAAAGCAAAGAAGGTAAATTTGTCAGCATTTATTTCAATATTGATAATGCTCTTTTTACTCTAAATTAACATATTTATATTGTGATATTGTGACATAATTTTAAATATGATGTACAAATTGCATTGCAAACATCTTATGTGTTTAATATATATACATGATAGGACAGATTAGATGCTATGGAATACAAATTTTTCTCGATACAACTAACTTAAAAACTAACAATAACGAGAACAAATCAAATGGGCAGAATAATTTTATAAATATGTAGTATTGATAAGATGCATTGGAAAACTCGTGATAAGCCATACAAATCACAAATTGAATGTTACTTTTGTAGGAATCGTAAATAAAACCGACAAACATGCCATCGTTAAAACGCATTGTACTATTTATAGCAGTTGCGAAATGTCTATAAAAAAGCGTTGAAAATTCCTGATACATCGATGCAATCAACTATTCTGGCGAATCCTTTTTCTCACAATGCAAAGACAGCAGCCGCGCACCTATAACAAGAAACCAGCATCCACGCACAAGTCTCGAGAGAGCGAAAAATAGCTTCAACGCTATTATCATCCATTCCACCGTACTCATCACCGACCCGAAGAGCTATTTGCGATGGTTAACGATATTTTAAAGCCATTCCGCCACAGGAAGCCAGAACGAAGGCGAAAGCAAATAAAGCAGTATAACCACCTTCCTCATGTGTACAAGTGCCATATACGTTGCCTTGTCTCCACAACCGATCTCCGATCCCCGCGCTTAAATAGGAAGCCAATTTAAGCAGACATTTTGCACTCCGATCACGTAAGTGCAGTCAACATTTTTATAATTTTCAATGACAGAACAACACCGGCACAGCCGTAAGGCCAAACCATTGTGACGACCGGATTGGAGCGAGCGGTTGGATTTTTCCTCAACGCGAAAGCTTTCCCTTGCTAACCTACTGACAGAAAAGTCGTTTCCGGCCATGTGTCGGTAATGCTGGAGTTGGTGGTGGTGGTGGTGGTGGTAGTGGTGGTATCCTTAAAATAAATGAGCCCCCAAAGAGCTTCCTGGTATCCGGTCTGGAGCCACTTCCTGGCAGCAAAAGGGCGACACCGAAAACCCTGACTGGTGGCTCCGGATTGCTGCCAAGCACTGCAAACGGGTATTGGAAAATCGGAATGCGTGTTGCTCGTATGAGTGTGTGAATTTATGTTTAGGTGACCGTACGACAATCATGATAATAGTTATAGAATAACAACACTTAAACTTAATCGCTCGAATCTTCTCATCGTCTTCCAAACAAACGCTTCCTCAAACATTCGTCTTCCTGCACCAAACAGTGCTGCCATGCGAAATGGCCAAACACTTAACCTAATGGGGTGCGCCTTTTGCTCCCGTTAAAGCCTAAAACGGCCAATCAAATTTCTAATTGAGGGTTATAACCGTTGCTGAGCACCAAAACACAAACGCACACTCAAACATGCGCCAAGATCGTGGCAACCATTTCGTTCCGGCGTAGCATTGTGATTTCCCGGAAACGATGGCAACACTGCCACACTTTTCCGTACAACCGTTCGCCGGTTGCTTATCGATAAGGGCGCATTATTTCGTCCATGACAATGTACGTACGCCGCCGTATGTACGACGTGCTGCTGCTGCCTTTTTGTGTCCTAGGCATGACAGAGACATGTCAGCAGGGTCGATTTCCCGGACATCCACCCCGCACGAAACACTTCACTTTTGGCTAATAAATTTGAATGTAAATAGTACGTACGACGGGCACTTTTATGGCGCCGTTTCACGCAGGCGAAATCTTTACGATCGTACGGTTCAAGTGCTTTCGACTGCAGATTTTCCGCTTTCTTGCCGACAAAGAAATCGGAATTGTTTGCTTAGGTACGGGTGTAGCATTTGTTTGTATAAATTTCATTTACACAAAAACAAGAATCTTTCGTTTAAATCAGGAATAGCTTTACGCATTTGTTTCAAATGTCCCTTGAAAACAGATAAGCGGTGAAAAATTATTCTCCACTTCGGCACCACTTCCACAGGTTCACAAATGTAGGAGATATAAAAATATAAAGCAATAAAACCGAAGCACCAGGACGGACGGCAACCGTCTATCGGCCGGAAACCTTTTTCTTGTAAAATAACCTTACGCATGCCACGCTTGCACGGGTCACGATCCATTTTTATGATGCGTGAGTGCATTTTAAGCGCACATTTCACCGATCAATTGCCGCGAACAATCAATCTACAGTTTACTCATATGATTCATTTAATATTTTATCCGGCCTTTGTCTTTTTTTTTCTTGCTATATAAAAAGGACATTCTGTTTGCTTTATGCTTTCGGACTATCAATATTGCTATGGTGCAATGGATCCACACTTACGCTTCTTTGTTTCCGCAACATAAAAGAGACAATGGCAACAACAAAAAGACAGAGAAAAATACTACATTGCATGATAAATGATTGTTCATTTCATGGTTCATTTGAACAAATTTGTTTTATGCCAGTGACGAGTGTTCCTTGTCCCATATACTTGACGCTCGTACTTCACGGTACGGACGCTAACGATTACGATTGCATGCGTATCTTACACACATTGTGCAAGAAAAGACAATCGGAGCTTTCGATGTAAAAGCGTCTAGTGCGAGGCCTGCGTCTTTACTATCGACAAACAGGATTCGTTCGATCGGGAAACGAATTTACATGACAAGCGTCTGTCGTCTGTCGAACATTGAACTGATTGAATAATATATTAGACATGCATATGCCATTCCGATCGGTAGTCTGTTTGAAATCGATGAACAAAATTGGCGAATGATTGATTCGTTGGGCAGGTTTGGAGAGTTCGCGGGAACACGTATGCATTCCTTTTGATATCGATTTCTCTAGAATCAGGTCAATGTATGTAACGGCACACTTTTTCAACTATTCTGACTAGAAGGATCATTTTACGTAAAAATCTGCTAAATTTATCTACACGATACGCTACAATACGGGGTCACTTTGAACAGTTTTTCCCTTGTTTTGGGAAAATCAGTACTTTTGTGATAAGATTTTTTTAAAAGAACGAATCCTCAATTATAGATTCTCAATTTGCAGAAATTTAAGCATTCTCCATTATTGATAGAATAAATACATTGCAAAAACAAAAAGGTTTCTATTTATAAAGTTGTTTTTTAATTTATGAAATGCATGACAATTTCAATGGTTTCCATTCCTTGTGTGATGAAACTGATATTTTTTCTCCCTGTTTTCTAGTTACTTTGATTCCGATTCAATGGAAATTTTTAATAGCGTAATGGTTCATTGTATCCGTTCCTAGAATGTCCCAAGCACAAATAACAAAAATAATTAGATATACACAACAGATGAACGACCAACCAATTAGTTGATTAGTTTTTAGGTACTAAGAAAAGCTAAACATGTTACAAACGTTTCAGAACATTAATCCTAGAATTGCATTTGTTAATTGTTTGTTTGTTTGTAGTTGAATACAAAATATACACGAATGATTATAAGCTATGTTGGTCGTTCTGTTTTTAAACTTTTGTTTTAACCAGTACATGTTAAAGCTATGGACAATTTGGTAGTCTTGTTTTAGGTGTCTTTATGTTAGCTAATAATTTTTTCTTTTTAACATTTCAAGCTGTACGTGAGTTGTAGTGGTTATACTTTCACTGCTGTCAGCCGAAAAATATTAATGGTTATAGAACAACCAATCTGCTTTCTGTGGGTTGTTTCTGCATTCATTCCAGTGATAGGAATTGATTGAACATATTAGTCCTACATTAAACTTGTCTAACTTGATAATTGAATGATTTAGGTTTTAATTAATATAATCTAAATTAGATTTTATTTATTTTATTATTAATTCACTGAAGAACAATCAAAGTTAGATTTTACTCCACGATTTATCTCTGTCATTGGTGGTCTTTAGTCTTCAGTAACCAATTACTTTTCTATTAAGAAGCAAGAGATGAAGCAGAAAAACGAGAGTTTAACCTTGGGCCATTTTCCTTTCATTACAGTACATACACAATCTTTTCAAGCACCAAATATCACAACAAGTTATGCAGAAACCACTCGATTATGGTGCTCGATTACCAGCCATACAATGTACATGCCCTGTGTCAACAATAACTCATAAAAATACATCCACGTCCCAGAACGGACGGCGAGATCAAGTCCGGTGTCATTTGTTTGACCATACCACCTTCGCACAGGCAACCAGCCGGGCTTGGTACCTTCAACCTGCATTCGTACAGCAAAAAAGCTACGCAGTGCAACATTAAAATTCTACTCGTACGTTACATTTGCAGTACCCCGACGATACGGTACGAGCGGCGTTATCTTGCTTAATTATCAAAGACACACGTAGCGTGGTAGCTTGTGCTCGATCGTACGCAACCTTCAACCGGCGCTGGTTACATCCCTTAAGGTCCAGCACAAATCGCGCAAGATGTCCCTGCACATGTCCGTAGGTTTCAAGCACACAGACACACGGAAAAGGGGTTGCATTTGCGTAATCGCGTCTGTGCACGGTACAGTATGCTACAATACTTTTGAACAATGGTTGACAAAGCACGTGGAAAAAAGATAACCTCCTCAGTCCCGGATTTGAAGACACGATGCAGGAATGAAAAAAAAAACACATATCAAACCAAAGACAACAGACACTCTGTTGCCTTCTTTGGTGAAGCGTTTGTTCAACATTTACGGGGTCAGATTGAAATTACCAAGCTGGTTCCTATCTTAACCCCAAGACGGACAACACTCTCACTCTCTTCTGATGCGCCGTTTGTTTTTTTTGTTTTTTGTTCAACCACCGTTTATGATCCGGTAATACAAATTGAGAGAAAATTCATCACACGAAGGGTTCAGTTTGACCTGTAAAACTTTCTCCACACCGGTTGGGATAAAGGTAATAAATGAGTAAAGTAATTCCAAAAGGGCGTCCGAGTGATGTATGGACATAACACACATCAAGCACAAGTAATTGGACACCCCATTTTTTTGTGTGTTATGCTCAGTAGCATTGATTGTTTTTTGGATGGATGTATAAATTTCACTTTCATCGAACGTGAAGTTCGCTTTTGGCTTTTATGTCAGTGTCATATTTATATAATGTGCCTATTTATAATATAACATTTTTTTGTCCGTGAATGCAAACAAACTATACCAATAAAAAAGGGGTAATGCCACGTGGGTTTTACGTTTTCATCACAAGCGTGATAATTATAGAACTCATTTATCATATTCCAGGGACAACATCCTTTTTAAAGAATCATTATTGAACAAAACAAAAATGATGTCCCACATTATCAAACAGGAAAACATTCCATTCATACCATAAGAGCAACGACAAAAAAGCACGTTAAATCAAAGCAAAAACTATACGGTAATGATTAAACCAACAACCATCAACATCCGGATGCATCTGCAGTGTTTTGTATTTTTTCTCACTCATCTTGACCAAACCCATTCGACATAGCGCCCCAAAAGAAAACAGCTGCAAACATGACCGAAAAGACATGACACATCAACAAAAAGCGTCACAACATAACTCAAGCATAATTAATTACGATACAATTGATGCTTGTTTGTTACTCTTTTTTGTCCCTCTGGTCTGTTGCAAACGCAAGCTTCCATCGGTGGCTTTTTGACATCGGGTGTGACATGGACTGAGTGCAACATAAAACAAACCAGCAGCAGAACAACTTCCAACAAGATGATGAAAAATGTTGTTGAAAGCTTCAGCGAATAGTATTGTATCTGTATGAGAAAACAAAGAATGGAAAACATGGAAGCAAATAGCCAAACGCACATCAGAAGTCTTTTATTTCTCTCTACTGCACTCTCTCTCTCGCTCTCTTTATCTCTCTCTCTCTCTCTATTTCTCGCTTCGTCTTATGAAATAGCAAAGGGTTTTGTAACAATCCCAGAGTGGCAGATTAAACCGGAGAAAAGATTGCTAGCGTAATGAATAACATTTCGGGGAGCAGAAATGTTTTAGCTTTGCCGTTCGCTTGTCTGCGGTAGACCAAGACAAAACCCAACAGTTGAAGATTTCGCTTATTCTCCTGACACCTTCATCGGCGGCAAAGTGCACGTTTATATGTTGTCCGATTGTTCATCGACCGTGATTTGACAAAGTGCAACTTGTTGGCAGGTTTTCGTGCGTTGCTTTTTATCCCGTCTAGCGAAATCATTGGACGGACAGATTTGGGTTCTGACGCTGCAGTTATTTATGAAAAAAGCAAACATCTTGTAAACAATTCAGTAAACCAGAACAAAGAGAAAATAAAACAAAACTAAAAAGCCACACTTTTATTGCATACTTTTATACAATGGTTTAACCGTCTGCCTTACAGTTGGCCATGGACATTGTTCGATTAAGGTGTTAACAGGCAGAGGTTGCCAATAAAAAAGCATATAATCCACTATTAAACGGTACTCATGGTGGTTCGCACAAAAACCAGGTGTGGATTATTCACTTTTCGTCGATAAGTATCAAATTAAAATATTTTTTACAATGATTATTTTAAAAAACTCTTTGTAGATTACGATCCGTGCATAACATTCCTCAGCTGGTTGACAAAAAAAGGTCAAATGGTTAATTAAGCATACGATTAAGTACTAAAAAAATCGACTACAGAGAGGTTATAACAATTGAATTCTCGACAGCACAGGATCGACCTTACAGCCATCGAAAGACTTTGACGACGAAAGAGTTGTGTGAAGTAAAATTACTTTTATATTAAAATACATTTCAATACAATATTAAATTTGAATACTGCGAATGCTAATAATTCATTACACCTGCTATGTTTATTTGGGCTGCCTAAAAATCCTTTACAAGACTGGATTGTCCGGTATCATTCCAATGACGTTAGTGGCCTGAAACGGTACCGTTTCGTCAATAGTGAGGTAATCGTCATGGAGCTTTTCATTGTCATTCCAGCACTCCATTACACCCATCTGCATTGTCATTCCATATGTGCGGGATTAAAAATCTTTCTTAGTCTTTTCTTTTCAAATATGGCTAAGAGACTATCGTAAACTTTGAATAGAGTCCCTGTCATTAAGACATATATAAATATTTAGAGTAATATTGTTTTTTTTTTTCAACGAAACAGCTTTTGGAAGTTGATGAGAGAGTTATTTTTGCAAGATTAGTTAGCTTTACCGGGAAATATTCATATTGCCTATAACATCAAATGCTTCCTTAAAATCTACGAAGAGCATCTACAGGTCGAGATGCCGTAGATCTGATCATGTTGGTGTCCCGTCTGTTAATTTCCTATAAATTCTTCAACAAATGACTAAAGTCGTTTTGAAGAGAGGTTGATTCCTCTGAATAAAGTAATTTGCAACGGACGATTTAGTTCTCATTGTAATATTTGTATAATTGGAAACATATATGAATAAGTAAGTGTAACCTTATTCAAAAGAAGGATCCATGGCACCAGTTTCCACAACAACAAGCAGCCGGTACAAGGCTCGATGCATTCCAAGGACATCATTTCGCGTTACAAATACATTATCAACCTATCTGGTAGGTGTTGATGAGTGACACGTAAATAGATCACCGAGCGATTGTTTGATTTCATGGAATTAATCGAATCACATGCCTTCGATGTGGAGCAGCCTTCAGCTCACACGATAATGGCATGGTTAGCATGAATATTATTTTTAGAATCTCGCTAATGTATGACAAGTAGTCGAAACCGGGTAGCTTCACACAAGTGATAATTGTCACATGATTTTTATCACTGTTTATCTTTAAGATTTGAATAATTTTCAGCGAATTTGCAAATTATTATTGCTATCTGAAATCAATATTGTTTCCCAAGAAACAGTAATGGTAAATTTTGTATAAACCATTGGAAATAGTTTACGCTCGGGTTCAGTCCAGCGATGGTTAAATGAAATATGACATCCAGCTTACCCGTAAACATTCCATTTGCAAACCACAACCAATGAGCGATAAATACGCCTCAACGGAGAACACGCAAGGTGAACTCAAAACCGTTCTCGCTAAGCAACGAGAACATTGCGCGGTTTTGTTAACCGATGCTCGACCGGCGACAACGACAACAACAACAAACATGAACAAACATCAGAGGAAATACAAATAAAGTGAACAACTGAGCAAAGCACTCGAGCAAATCACCGTCGAAGGTGCCCGGTCGATGGATGGATTAAGCGGACACTCGAGGCACTGAGCGTGTGTATGCTCCGAACCACCGAATGATGCGGAACGGAGCCTGCACGGAGTGTGAACGAACGTCTCACCGGTAGGTCGGTCATTCGGTCGATCGTCGCTACGATCAGGCTGCGATTCGTGATCGTGATCGCTTAATCCACTGCACAGCCGTCGGAGCCACCTTTTTGATGGTCTTCCACCGCTGAAACGCTTCGCTTCCGTTCGACGTCATACGCCGCACGACGGTCGCGAATGGGGGTGGATGTGGATGTGGCAAGACGTACGATAAAAACCAGTTTAAGCGTGAGTGGCCAAATCCAACGCGAGCGACTCGACACATCCGCCGCCCGCTTTGGACCGCATTTGCTGACCGTATGGGAATGTTTTGCTGGTCCCTTATCGGCATGCGTATGGGAAGCATATTGGCGATGCTGGCGATGGCGGTGTGCGGTGCGCATCTGAACTTGACACTCGCGCCGATGGTATTGAGGACATTGGAGAAGCGATACGGTCGTACGGTAATGCCCCGGATACGAACAAGGATAGTTGTCGGCTGTACGATCAGCATCCGTTGGCTTCCGATGTATGCGGCTCACAACGATGAGGACACTGCGAATAAATCTAACGGAGTAGAAATATTTGCCAGTTCAAAGCACTAATGAAGCAGTGAGGAAGGCCGCCTACTGAACTAAAATAGAAATCACAATTATAAAAGAAAACCTATCTTGATGCATGAAACCGATAAATAGCAATGAAAATGAATAAATAAGTTAAAACAGAGCAAAACATACTTTAAAGAAGAAAAAAAACCACTCATTAAAATTAAAGTTATAATACCGCAAACGTTTTAAAGAGATATCTTCAGTACTGTTTGTAAACAAACAATACAATAATTAATTATGATAAACATAGAAAAATGATTATCTACAATCTACACAAAACATCAAACTTGTTTTCAAAGAACATATTGGAACACATGCTGCTGCATTAACGCTTCGCCAACGCTAACGAGCCTGACAGTCGGCCGAAAACAACTTGTCCGTGCATTGTTGCGCGTGGCGCGAGAAAAAAATGAGATTACTTTTTTATTATCCTTGTTGTGCGCTAAAAATGCGGTTATGCGTTTGATGATATCCCACAGATAATAAATCACAAACGGTGCAACATGGGCGCATTGGTAGCAGCAAAAAAAAAGCAAAACGAATCCCGATCCCAATTAACTTTAATCACATTTCGGTAACGTGATATGGTGCCGGGAAGCTGAACTGACCATCCAACGATCTACGATATGAAAACACTTTATGTTGATAAATTATTCTTCAATCAAAATAAACGCTACCATTTACGTGTGTGTGTTTTTGCCATCCCCGCTGGCTGTCGGAGTTTGATCGAGCCGGTATAACAGGCAGGTTGCCGGTTGTCTATTACAGCGCATGAAAACGACATCCCGCCGAGGACGAAACTTAGTAGTGAGCAGTGAGCTAGCAGGTCATTTTGGCGAGTCATGGTCATCAAACTAAGGCGGCGATAGGAAAACAAATTCAAATAAGCTTACCCTAGATGAGCCGTGTGTCTATATGTGTTTGTCACTTATCCATCCCGTCAAGTTCAGCGGATCCCCGGTGCGCAATAGAATCCGAGCTATTGCTAAAAACCGTGCACGCTTCCGGAGGTGCCAACCAAGGAGCGTATCGTATGTGCGGCGCAAGCATGGCAAAGGAACACAATGATATAGATGTGCTTCACCACACGCTCCCGAGGCTGTAATTACTGAAACTCACTCTCACGGAACTTTGTATCCTGTCAGCGCCAAAACGATAAACGTTACGGGTGTGATACGGTGTGACCAAACCATTCCTGCCCATACTCTGCCAACCATCGAGTGGAGTTCCATATCTGATCTGGACCTCCTATCGACACCAGTCGACAATCACCTTCCGGGCCTCTTTCCATACCAAAGCCGCTCCAGGTGCCCGTGTCGATGCCGATGCCGATGCGAGTCATCGTAACGTAACCTCCAGAAACCATCTCACCGTCACCGTCATCGTGCTGCTACACGGTAAACACGGCTCGTGTCCCATCGCCGTACACCAAGCATTTTAGCGTTACCCGCGTTACTGCTGCTGGGTAAGCTAATGTAGTTTATAATTACAATACAACGCGATGCCGATTCACTGACGCTGGGCAACACCACACTACCGATTGAGTGCGAGTGGCAATTAGTTACACTGATTTAGTATTCATGTCATGAAAAACTATTTCTGCGGCACAATCCACCCAGCGCGGGCCTGTGTGTGTGTGTGTGTGGTAGTATGTGGGGGTTATAATTCGAACCGAACCGAAGCATCCATCCCGGCGATGATCGTGGGAATATATACTAGGCATTATATAACGAAAATAAAGCTTCTGAGTGAATCATATCCCGACGATGGGAAGAGAAAATGGGCAGGCTTTTAAAAAGTTGCTCGTGCATACGTACAATGCATCAAGGTTCCCGGAATTACTTTTATAAATGAGATAATATTTCATTTACCAATAAACGTCACTGGCGTGCAACAAGCTAATGAGCGCAGGTGGATACGGTGGTATGGGCTATAGCGTACCTAAGGATTCAAACCTTTGATGATGCGATGCCATCATGAATCCATAAAAATACTGTCATAAAATCGATTCCACTGACAACAAAGTCGTTTCCATTTCCTGCCACCTAGCCAAACCTAGTGGCCAGTGGTTGAATATTAATTTCATACATTGTCCAATACGTTCAACCGCTACGTCACCAGAGCGGGAATTGTACAGCTAACAATAGAATCAACTGCTCCAAAACATTCCTTAAGATGCCAGTCCGATGCAGCAATTGCTTCAAGAAGCTCTCGAATCGTTTGAAGAAGTTTGGTCGAAAGGAACGTTAGATCCAACATTCTTCCATCTCCATACGGTTGTAGGTGATGATGGACAATTTACGTACGCAGGCACGCACCGATCGACAGGTCTTCATGTGCAAGCAGCAAAACTTCAAAGCAGCAACCACAAAGCCCAGCCAAACGTGTGCGGTTTGCAATGAGCGTTCGCTAGTGTTACGGGACACAAAACAACCACACGTACTCAGTGGGTCAAGTTTGTCGCAGAAAGATGCCACCTGACGCGTTGAAGAGGTGTGAAGAATTCTTAAAAACGCACCGTTTTGTTTGCGACTCAAGTGCGATCTTCATCATGATCATCTACTTCCTTCCATAAGCTTATCGTGTTTCGCCTGCCTCATATTGGCATCAAAGTGTTTTTGTATCATTATTATGTTGTAAAAATATTTCTCCTTCCTTCAGCGGCTTGTTACAATTAACACGCTTAAAATTATTATTTGGTGTGTGTGTGTGTGTGTGTGTGTGTGTGTGTTACACCCCACCAAAAAGAACCGAGTCTTCCTCTTTAATCAAGCACGACCGATCGAGGCGAACGTCGTCCCGGTGAAGAAGCAGTGAGAGCATCCACGGTAAAGTGCGGCGACGTGTATAGGCCCCGACAGACCGAAGTGTATATCTACACCTCGATATCCGGCGATGCCGCTCAGTTGACGTTCGGATGATCTTGCAGCAACACACGCCGTGTGTCCCATCATACCGATCGAGAGGGTGTGCGTTTTTTGAAGTGAGTTATTTAAAAAGTGCTGTCACGCACCAGCCTCTTCGCCGAGGTCGTCCAAATTGACGAGGTTAACCCGAAGCGATAGTGCGACGCTACCGGACGAATGGCAAATTATTACTTTTAGGTGTATACTTTTGTTTTGCTTGTGATAATTAAAGGTTGTTTCGTGAGTGTTTAGTCTACCGTCTTTTTTATCGATTCGGAAGTGAGTTCAGTGAGGTTTGCAGTGTGGCCCGATGCCGGCGGAACTTCCGGACGAAATGGTCGAACGGACGGACGGACGGACGGACGGTCGTGTCGTGCAATAATACACCTCCCACCCGAAGGTCGGCGGTTCAAAGTGAAAATGATTTCGGGCAAAGAAATTAAAACCATAACTACCCCCAGGCACCATGTGACCATGCTGTGCGTGCCCGAGCATACACTCGGAAGACTTGTGCAAGCGATGGACGAGAAAATTGTGTCGAACCGTCTTGGGGCCCTTTTTCGGCCCCAACACACACACACACACACGCGCGCGCACGTACTGCCCGAGTGTAGCTGAAAGTGTCATGAAGCGTGTGATGTATGCGGGTGATGCACGTGGTGCTAAACAACCACGGCCTTTAACAAACGATTTGTGTCGCATTGAGCTGGACGGCCGTTTTTTTTTTGTTTTGCTGTGTGTGCCCATTTCCTGTACGTCTTTGGGCCGTACACGCCCTGTCCTTAGTGTGGAAGATAACCGACGCATCGGCATTGAGCGGAGTGCGAGTTTCACTGCTGATGTGATGCGTTTGCTTGCCAACGTACAGCAAAAGCAACAATACAAACATAAACATTGTCCTCTCTGCTCGGTGAATGTCTACTAGATGTATTAATAACGTACGTACAGGATGCCTAGTGCATACCTACGGCATCAAACAGAACGTGGCTCATACCGTGAGTCATACACGGTGCGGTGTGGAGAATATTAGATTTGCATTCGGAAGGCAATGATCGTTACCACCAGCACGAGTTTCCCACGATGGGCCCGCTCCGGTGGTGTAGCGTTAAGGAATTAATTGTCCACTCGCCAAACTCGATCTCGATCTCGGCGTGGTGAGAAAATCAAACCCCTGCAATTGACGTGCGAATTAATTGTGCTCTACACGACGAGTCGAGTTCCCGATTCCCATCCAACCAACATGTTGGTTGGAGGAGTCGCCTAATGATTACGAGATGAGATCAATCAATCAGACTCATTGGAGCACGTTAAGAGGGAGGGGTTGGGTTGGCTGGTTGGGTGAGCGGGTGGGTACATATTAGTCCCAACGATATCTTCGATCATGATTGTTTGTTGCTTCGTTAAACGGTCTCCAATTGGGCGAACCGTATGGTATGGTATACGCTTCATTGCAACATCATCGCAATCACAAGGCATAAAACAAATCACCACCAGCGTGACACGAGCCGGCCAGTGATTGCGTTCGTTGTTGCTTGTCGTCATTCCTGAGGGCATCAGCGAAACGAAACGCGCGGTCGGTGAAAGATTGACATCGAGCTTAAGCAAATAATTGCGTCCCAATCGAAATGGCTTCGGATCTCGCCGGTGGTTGATGAGATTGTAAGCAACGGGAAGGACTGTAAACTGCACGATATTAATAATGTGTTCTACTGGGCATTCCGGGTATTCTGTTATTGGCTCAACGCAAATGCACTTGAACTTGGCTGCCGAGCGCATTGAAATGGTTGAAGACCGGTGCAAGGATACCGTACCGGCCAGACGTAGCCCAGCCTGACCAGCCTGGCGCGATTTGAAACCGTGTCAAATTCAGCTGCATCCGCATGGATTAACAAATGGCAATCAATCATAGCACAATTAAACCCCCGAAGGTGCCTCTCAATAACTGCAGCTGGCGATATGCGGCCAAGCGATTTATCTGCAGCCATTGCATCCGTACCCTTCAGCACAGCACCATGCTTTTGATTAATTATTTGTCCATTTTGTCAGTTTGAAGCTGAACCTGCTGTTACGCTACAAAGCCAAGTGCTAATCTGTTCGGTCGGTTCACGTTTTTCGTAACAGGGTGTGTTTGGGTAAATAGTTTTTGCATCCCCAAAAAAATAACCAACCCCTGACCGACATCGACTTGGTGCGGCAAGATGCTGTTTATCGTGCCAGCGTTCGTGTTTGGCATATTAATGCCCGTGGTCCGATTGTTTGATAACAGTTGTTGTTTTTTTATTTTTTGTAACGCCCGTGTGACGTACGAAAAGGGTACAAAAATAGAAGTACGAAAATAATGGCAGAAAACAACAATTTGCAACATCTTACCGTGGGCAACCGAGAGCTGAAGCATTTCGGTAAAAGTATGAAACCATTTCGTGTTTTATTTCATTGTTTTTCTTCAATCGAGAACACCATACCGTAATTGTAAGAGCATCGATTCCGAACCATTGTCCGGTGGGTGGACCATTACTAAATGATTTACCGCTGATAAACGCTCAACTGTCCGGTGGCGCATTGTATGCACGGGAATGCAAATAATGGCATAATTTAATTATGCAAATTTATTCAACTAATTTGCCCACCATGACCGTTGCGATGGTTTGAAGCGTCCGACATATTGAGCTATTTATTCGCTTTATTGTTAGATTTTGTCTCTTCACTGTAGAAGCATAAATTGAATTAAAAATGACGGGAATGACACGGATCATTCCTGTGAGAATCACAATAAAATAAATACTTT
>STHB01011567.1:0-13761 GCA_018908115.1 Anopheles rivulorum | reverse complement strand
TTTGATAAATCCCGAGGCTGTGTGGTAAAATGCAGAGGTATCGTAGCAACGGTTGCTAATGAAAAAGATGGACTGTACCAGCTGAAAACTAGCACGGAACGAAGCATGAAGGTTGTTCATCACACGAAAGACTGCATTCATTCATGGCATCGCAAGCTAGGGCACCGGGACCCTAACGCAATCCAGCGAGTTGCTCGTGAAGGCTTGGCGAAGGGAATTACTATCGAGAAATGTGACGTTTTCCAGACCTACGAATGTTGTGTTGAAGGGAAAATTGCTCGAAAACCTTTCCCGCGGAAAACGGAGCGACAATCAACGAAAATCTTAGACCTAGTGCACACGGACATTTGTGGTCCCATGAATACTGTGACGTCAGGCGGATCACGCTACTTTCTAACGATGATCGACGATTATACTCGCTTTGCAACAGTGTACTTCTTGAGTCGAAAATCAGAAGCTGCTGAAGTGATCGAGCAATACGTCACAATGGTCCATAATCGTTTTGGACGGAATCCAATTGTTATCCGCTCAGACCAAGGCGGTGAGTATAAGAGCAAACATTTGGGTCAATTTTATCGGGCCAAAGGAATCGTTCCGCAGTATACAGCAAGTTACTCCCCGCAACAGAATGGAGTTGCTGAACAAAAAAATCGGACGTTGGTGGAAATGGCACGCAGTATGTTGATTGATGCGAAACTAGAATATCGTTTTTGGGCCGAAGCAATCAATGCAGCAGTATACCTCCAAAATATTTCGTCTTCAAGGTCTCTCGCGAAGACGCCGTTTGAATTATGGCACGGAAAGCAACCGGACTACAGCAACCTGCATATTTTTGGATGCTCAGCTGTTGTGCATGTACCAACTGAGAAGCGCAAGAAACTAGATCCAAAAGGAAAAAAGCTTATGTTTGTAGGATATGCCGATAACCATAAAGCGTTTCGTTTTGTAGATCCTACTACCAACAAGATAACTCTCAGTCGGGATGCGAAATTTATCGAAATGGAGGAACATGAGATGTCCAATCGTTCAAAAAAAAGGAATCCTCAAATCATTGAGTACGAGTTTGGCGATGATCGACAATTCGATGTCGATTCTGTTGATGATGCTGATGGTATAGAATCTGAAGAAGATAGTGCCGATGAATCGATGGTTGAGGAGGAGCTAAATAATACGGATTCCAGTATGTACGATACTTCAAACGAAGATAACGGTGATGATATGCACACAGTCGAAAGAGTAGCTGACGAGCTAACGGTTAGACGATCATCCCGTAGCACAAAGGGTGTACCACCTCAGCGTTTCCAAGAAACAACTGGAATGGTAAGAAAATCAAAAAGTAAAAGGATTTTAGTCACCCAGGAGTATTACGAGCCCCGTACATATGAAGAAGCAATGAGTTGCCCCGATCGAGACTTGTGGAAGCGTGCAATGGAGGATGAGATCAAATCTTTGCTCGAAAATACCACATGGAAAATCGTTTCCTTGCCCAAGGATCGCAAAGCTGTGGGCAGTAAATGGGTATATAAAAGGAAGATGGACGGTGACGGAAAAATAGTCCAATACAAGGCAAGACTTGTCGCAAAAGGATTCAGCCAATTATATGGAGCGGACTATGACGAAGTTTTTGCCCCCGTCGCAAAGCAGACCACCTTTCACACGCTGTTATCAATCGCCGCTAGAACAAAGTTGATTGTGAAACATGTGGATGTGAAGTCGGCTTACTTGTACGGAGATCTGTCCGAAACGATCTACATGAATCAACCGACTGCTGGATTCGAAATTGGTGCGAAGAATAACGTTTGTCTGCTGAAAAAGAGTTGATATGGATTGAAGCAAGCAGGACGAGTATGGAACCAAACAATCACCGAGGTGCTTCGTAGTTTAGGGTATCATCCCTCGGAAGCAGATCCTTGTCTTTTTGTTAAGAAGAAGCGTGGTCGTCGGTCATTCATACTGTTGTATGTAGATGACATGCTTGTTGCCTGCCCGGACGGTACAGAATATGAAATAATCGAAAGAACCCTGATTTCAAGATAACCACCCTGGGCGATGTTAGAAACTATCTCGGAATTAGAATCGAACGAGAACAAAATGGACAGTTTCTGTTGGATCAAGCCAATTACATTCATATAATAGAATTGCTGCAAGGTTCGGACAAGCAGATGCAAGACCATCACGTATCCCGATGGATCCAGGTTACCAGAAGTTACAGCAAAAGGAGGAGGAACCAAAGCCTAGGAAGGACGATTTCCAAAGCTTGGTGGGTGCTTTGCTGTACGTTGCGGTCAACACACGGCCTGATATTGCAATCAGTGCGTCCATCCTGGGTCGCAAGGTAAACAACCCTTGCCAAGCAGACTGGACGGAGGCCAAACGAACTTTGCGTTACTTAAATTCGACTGCAGAGATGAAATTGAAACTTGGTGAAGCCGGAAAACTTGAAGCGTACGTTGATGCTGATTGGAGATCATCCGTCCGGAGATCATCAAGACCGAAAATCGAACTCGGGATTCATTTTCCATTTAGGTGGACCGATTTCGTGGGCTGCTCGGAAGCAGCAGTGCGTGACCCTTTCGTCGACTGAGGCGGAATATGTCGCCTTAGCGGAGGCCTGTCGCGAACTGCTATGGTTACGAAAATTAATGAAAGATATTGACGAAGACACCAGTGGACCGATCGTTATCCGTGAAGATAATCAGAGCTGCATGGCGATGTTGCGAGCCGAAGCAGGAAGTTGAAGAACAAAACATATCGACACTCGGTTTAATTTCATTCGAGACTTGGCAAGCAACAACGTTATCAAAGTTCAGTACTGCCCTACTGAATGTATGATCGCTGACGCGTTGACAAAACCGTTGTCGAAAGTAAAATTGGAAACCTGTCGGAAGAAGATGGGACTTCAATCGTTGCAGCTTGAGGAGGAGTGAAGGAATCCAAGTATGCAAGGATTGAAACTGATTTAACTGAATCATAGTAGTCTGTGATATGATTCAATAAAGTTAGTTAGTAAGTACCACTTGAAGAGGCAAGTCCAATATTTACAGAGCGCTCCTATAGAGTTTTCAATCAAAAATCAAATTTAATCGAAAAGGCGTTGATAATTCACCTCCGATTGAGCGGAAAGTATTTTTCTATGCGAATTTGAACTATGCAGAAGATATGAAGAAGTATACAAAACCTTGTCTTCCTGCAAAGCATGCAAAAAATACGCCTCATCGGCAATTTGATTTGCCTCATTAGTAACGAAGAATTTTATAAACAACCGTTGGGTCATGCTTTCACACGCACGCTACCCTGTATAAGCTAGGGTAGACACGCGGTAAATTAGATTCGTAAGTGTTCCTTCTAAAGACACAATTGAATGAAATTTTCGATCGGGCAGTCGGGCGTTTGTGAGTAACGATAGTTCGACTCCTTTCTAAAAGCGGAACATTTCCTAACATCAACGAACCATGCATGGCCAGTTTCTGCTATTGATTAAAATATATTTCTGCTGGTAAAACAAATCCCAAATATAACGTTACAAATCACATTTACACGTTTGATTGTAATTAATATTGTAAAAAGGTAATTTTTTATGGGTTTGACACATCATTGTTACTGATCTGTTGGTTTGGCGGTAGCAGTACCAGTTTAAAAAAGCACACTATGGTAAGAAAAACATGGCATAATTGATAATTGCTAGTAAGGAATTAAAATTAACTGGTAATATTTAATTCAACTACGACACTACGGTAAAACAATAAATGGGATAATTGAGATGTGCTTGAAAGAATTTACGATGAGCCGGTAATATTTTAGTCCACTACGGCCCGGCTAGGTCCGCGATAGAGTATTTGACAACTGCGACAGTTCCAGTACGACCGGACCTGTCCAAAACCCCATTTGGACCGTCCCCACGTAGTATGGTCTGACTAGCCGTCTGCGTGATAAAAAATAGTATAATACGATCTGGTTCGTTCTACCACTATTAAAAAAAACAAGAATAACGCACCTTTCATTTACTTCTGAAAACTATGCTTATAAAAAACTGTAAATTAAAATGCAGAATTCACTGTCATCCCGTAAAAACAATGGCCTTGATTTTTAAGTAAACATGTAATATGATGTGCACACACAAAGAAATTCATACCAACATGGATATGCTAGAAAAGAACCCAGATTCAGACGGCGACTCTCAAAGATTTTGAAACTCGTTCACATAAGTGGCTTACCGTTCGTTGTTAGTGTTGATCTGACCAAAATAAACAATTTGCAAAGAACACACGAAACTAAGACCAACCTGTTGCATATGCAGGTGTCTAATATGCGAGCCACATGCCTTAACCATGTAGGGTTAACGGAAATCAAAACAGCTACAAAAAGACCCAAACCAAAAACCTCCGGCCCCTTGCAGTTTATACGCCATGCAGTTTATGTGCGCGTCGCTAATACTACAGTGGCATGTTTGAAATGATACATTTTTTCGCTTGATAAATTACCGCCGAGCATGAAATAGTTTGCCTAACTGACAGGCACCCTCATAAATCCACATTCTAGCGGACTGAAAGTTAGGAAACATTATACTTCGAAGGTTTTCCGACACTCCAAATGCTACAACAGGTAGCACCGTTCAAACAAACCATTTTTTTCTTGCACCTATTTTACCACATTTCTGACGTGCAGGTCTAATGGCTCCCCTACAAGGATGCGCAACAATCGTTTAGTAACAGTTTTAAGAATTGTAGTTTTGGTAGCTGCTAGTTTGTATCAGACGCTGGTATGTTTGGTTATACTGGTTGTACTCAATTTGATTGTACAGATGTGCACAGATGTAGTATAATTGCACCACATGCTTTTAACAAGAATTTGCTCTATTTTAAATTCAAAATTATAGAATAATTGAATCAATTAGGAACAAATGAATTTTTTAAAATTGTTTCACGGAATGTGCGAATCAAGCGAATCAAATAATTAATTAAACTAATAGCGTGATTTAATGTTTAATAGAGTAATCAAACAAGCAAATTTATTCATTTCTAGTGCTTTAAATACAAATTCAGTGAATCGCTAGTCGGTGCAGAGAGTGAATGAGGATTAAAACCCTTATACCTCGCTTACACTTCGTTTCTATTCTCTCTCACTTTGTTCGTTGTGTGCTTTCATTTCATTTTAAATTTTTATTTTATGGATTTCCAGCAGATAAAGTCCTATAATAAAAAAATGCTATTTCAGATCTTAAAGATCAATATATTTTCTGCAAATATGAAATATCTTTCCTTCGATATTTTCCTTTTTGGTAAAAAACGGTATAGCATTGTAGCAGTGAAGTTGCGTGTGAAAAGGTTGAATTATAATATCCATTAAAATGGTAAAATCACAAAACGTCTGCGAAATATGCCATCAAGACACCGACGAAGCTGGCTGATGCGAAACAAACGGAAAGTAACATCATTTTGCATCATCGACATGGGTCGTCATTATCATTTACTCACAGAGCCGCTCCGTCTAATGAACTGTATATTCCGGTGGATAAATGCAGATTACCCGCCTGGATAGCAAATGAAGCATGAATCAATTTTTTGTGCACCCTATCCCTGGATAAGGCGGTTGAATTCAAAATCAAATTTTGGTGGTACTAACAGCGATTATGTGTTATCTTCTTCTTTTTCTTTATGTAACGGACTAACAAAGTCATGCTGGCTATTTCTGGATTAGTAGGTTGATTTTTACCATGTAGCCGAATAGCCCCCGTTATTGAAACGGGATAACCGTCTAGTATGGGTTTTGTTCCGGTTCTGCCGTGCGAAACCAAAACCGCATACACCACTGGGCCCCATCCCCATCAAAGACATTTTCTACTTAATGTAAACAATCATTATCGTGAACAATGTTTAGACAAAATTGCCGTAAGTTCTCGCAACTCTAATCGCATAGCAAATTATACACATACTTCGTGGTAGATATTTAATTGAAGCTTTTATTGCACTAAAAGTATCTACTAGCACTTGCTTGTTAAAACCTTACTCGTACCGTACCGTATCCGATCAACACACACGCATTACTGTTCAAAATTATCATTATCACGACCACGCCTAGAAGCAATGGCATTACTGCAATCCAGCGAATGTTTTTTTTTTTTTGCAATGACTACTAATTGCTATTACTATCAAATTACAACGTATTAAATGCATTTCGCGCATATGCGAATGATTTCGCATTACGCGACAATTTCCATTCGGTTCACGCAAGCTTCATACTTAACGAATATAGATCCTTCTTCTGCCTAGCTTTTTCCAACTCTTTTCCCCTCTTCGTTAGTTGCTCTACTCGTTAGAATAGGGTAGACACTGGTGTGGAGCGCTTGGCACAGAAAAACGAAACACTTTACCATAGGTACCGCGGTCGGTGCTGAAGTTGGTTTATCATCATGTCCAAAGTAATTATTTTAATGGGCTATGGAACGCCTATTTGTAGAAACATGCACGACCAGATAATATCCAAAACACGCTAGCTATAGCTAATTGGTTGGGTTCATACGGACAACGAAAGATACACGCGTTAAACGATGATGGACAACAGCATAAAGTGCGCTATCGCTCCATGAACAATCGTGGGTCTTTGCGGTGGAATTTAGTCCCAGCTTTCGGGAATACAATTTTTCAGATTTAATTAATACGCGAATCGCCTCTATCGTGTCTATCGTGTCTATCGCTAAACCAAGAGACAAAGAGATGAGATGAAAATTCATTTGGCCTGTATTAATATGTTATTGAGTTAAATTTCCCTGTCATTTACTGTATGTCAACAGAAACCACTCATGGCTTCGTTCGAAAACCAAAAACGAAACGTTTCAGTTCGAACACATCAGAATATGCATGGCCTATGACCCATGCCGTGTTTAATGAAATTTCACAAATATTACTTCTATTGTCAATTACTTATAACAATAATCCCGTCCATTTTCTTCTCTTTTATAAACTATGCAGACACCGTTATCAATTATCCATCAGGAGTTATTAAATGAACCAGTCTGAGGTGATTTCTTTACTACCTCGTTTTTATTTGCATGAAATTATTACAATCATTGCAATAATCTTCGAATGGAAGTAACCGGTTGATTAAATGGTACTCGTAAATTAAACACCTGCCTCCGATGCCGTTTCGTGACGTGCACACAAGTAGGTTTCTTGCAACACACCACCCACATCGACCGAACAAGATAAGCAGTCCGGAAGCTGTGGATAGCTTTATTCCCAGAAAATTCACTTTCACCCATCATGTCTCCAGTGCGGGATGATTGTGGCATCGATTTGTAAGTTTGTCCATGTTATGGACGTCATGCTACTGCCGTCATGCGTCTGCCTAACAGTGTCCATGTAAGGCGACGTCATGGACTACCGTAAAATATTCACAAGGATATCCTAAACACTCCGCAACTTAAATCGCGATCCTCAATGTGATTGAACATGAACAAAGGTTTTACAATTCTCCAGAGACTAAACATCATATTAATCATCAATGACCCTATGGAACTTCAAACTTCGTACTGGTCTACGACGCCAGCGCCATCCATGTCTGAAATAACCTCTGTTTTAATCGGACCGTTGATTGTTATCAATATTTTTGTCATGTTATAGAAGTGTTAATCTTAAACATAAGCTTAAGAATATTATTTAAATATACTTTTAGTTGATCTAGCCGTCACACTGCCAATTAAATTAATATTATTTAAACTTGGGTGATAAACAATTATGTCAGGCCGTCATTCATGTAATAAAAAATCGAAATGACAGCGTAGACTTGTATTTCGTCAGTAAGCATACATAGTTGAAAGAAAATAAATGAGATACAATTACACAACTTATTTTACCCTTTTGGTAATTTGTTAAATTAAATTAAATTAATTATTTTTTTATTCTTGCTAGAACGGTCAGACTAAGATTCCGGTAAAAATACATACCTTGCCACGATTTATGAAACCGTGTTCGGTCGCGACTCGGTCTGCTAAACCTTGCTGATCTCCGTCCGGTATGTGCACAGCCCAGTGATGTGTGAAATGACGAACTCCATCTACACTTTCATTTATTTCATTCACAGTTTCTTCTTCACTAAGGTTGTTCACGTTGGCCAAAATGCCTACCCCCACGGTTAGTTTCTCATACACGATACTATCACTTACACCGATCGTTACATTTTCATCACAGTTAACTACGGAATTAATACCGCTTAATACTAAAACTACCGATAACACTAACACTAATTGAAACTGGATGATGCGACTCCAATGAGAGACTCGGCGATGAAGGAGATTCTGCTGGTACAGCGAATGTATATTACGACGCCATTGAGGGCGCCTTAAGCGTAAATCAGTGTTGGAACAACTACCTCTATCAACATCAGTGCTGGAATCGTAAGCGATGTTTAGTGTATCATCTTCTCGATCGGGTTCAGACAGTAAACAATGGTGCTCATTTCCATGTACACTTTCGCTTTTAAACGCTGATGCTACACTAATGCGATCCTCTCTATTTTGATAGATGGATCGGTATTCCAAGTTTCCATCTTCCGATGCATAGCTGCACATTGAAATACGGTCACACATTCGTAACTCGGTTGTATCTGCCCGATATGACCAAAACGCATTCTGTTGGCCACTTCCGCTTTCGTTGCTTTTGCTAATCGATTTTTGCTCGCTTTGCAGCGCAGCCTCTATAGTCATTTTGAAGCAAAAAATGTTTGGCCGTTTAGGATAACCTTTCGTCCCAAATTACGTCTTGTGGGTCGCAATTCGCTCGCCTTTCAAGCCAAGGCATGAAGACTTGACAGTGATTTTTTTAGATGAGACCAGCGCAACCGTTCGATGATAATAGCAAGTACATATTTTTCACACTACACACTGTCATGGAACCGATGTTATGAAAAGCTCCATTCACCTGATTTAGCTCATAGGTTCAACACGCTTGAATGCTTGTCCTTCTGACGGAGAAGTTGTCTTCTAGGAACCAGGCGAGCTATCCATCCAATAGGGCTTCACGTATGGGGGAATGTGGTCGAAGGCCTTCCGAACACTCAACGATGACCGGTACGTTGCGTTCCAAGAAATCTGTAGCGCGTAGCCTTAACCCCATAGGTCTTGGCTGTTTTACCCCTTATCGTACAGATAATCAAGATGATTTAATTAAAACGTAATTATTATTAATTTCATCTCACTGAAGCCCGTCTCGGTGACCTTATACTTGGCTGAAGGCGATTCTCAAGAGTACCTGTTTGGGGCTGATTTATCGCGTAGATCTCCTTACTAAAACGCCGACGAAGGACTTGGTAATAAAGCCAACAAATTTGAGGCTATTGCTGCATATTGCCAACAAGAATGTCCGTTCATAGTCACTTTTAATATTTCTTCCCCAAATTGTGTATCAAATGGATAGTATTATACATAGTTGCCCGATTTTCACCTTCCCCTTGATCCAAGCGATCCACGCAGATACACCTGCAGGATGGTTCCGTTGATTGGCGATTACCTTTTTGTTCACCTGATCCTTATCCGTTTTTTAATCAATCAATTTAATGTTTCTGGCATCATGTACCAGATTGTTGGCGGACCTTCGGATTCAACGAGCTGAAGTAAGCAGTGCGGGTTCTCTTTTTGATACAATTCGACAGAGATTTCGTGTGAAAATAAGGACGGTTTCTGGATGTCTACGATGGCGGCTGTATTCACTACTGCAACATTTTGTTATTTTTGTCTTTTTTTCTATTGACTCCCTTTTGTCAGCAACATCACAAGAAGAAACCTTACGCCGATCAGCAATACACATACACTTATACACTTATATACTTCGCTTTTGCTACTAATTAAAAAAAGAAAGTTTTTAGACACTGTTGAAAAAAGGCACATAATAATAAAAGGCATTACATAACAATTCCATAACTAATGGACACACTTTTGATGCCAATACATTTGTTCATATGCGCAGTATGTAGTTAATCAGATACGTATTTTTTCTGATACTATTTAATTGTTTGCTGATCCGTTAGTTAATTTAGATTGTACGCAGTTCACAAGATAAATCGGCTTGATATAATCAATATTTCCAGTAACACTACTGATGTATAGTGTTCGAGCTGCTCATTGTCCACATTATCGGTAATTTCTCTAGGTTCCACCTGAAACGAAAAGCGAAAAGAGAGAGAATTAAATAACAAAACTTTATAATAACATTTCTTTATAATTAAAAGCTTAGCTTAAGCTTAAGTACAATTTAGATCATTCATTCCAAATAAATGTCAATGTTAGTGTGGTAAGTGTCATCTAATGAGTAGAACTAAACTATTATTTGAATACCAATCACAATATTTATACTCGTATACACAATCGCATCCTTAAGCAGCTTCTCACAGCAAAAGTTCGAGACGGAAATAAAAGAATAACTTTCATTCGATTATCGTAAGTGTTGGATGGAAATCTGTTCGCCTAAAATCTTGTACGCTTTGACTTTCGTTCGTGTACCTTTTGTCTATTCACAACGGTTGATTTTACTTTGACGCACTGCTCTTTTCTACAGTAGGCTCCTCACTACATCAAAAACCCGCACTAAACAGCCAACACCAAGTTTATTAATGAAAATTTAAAAAGTTGAACCACATATCAGCCCGATTTTTATTTTTGGCATCTAGGGAACGGGATTCTTAACAAAGCAGTTAACAGTTTTCAGCGGAGGGAATTGATATTATATGATATTATTACTTTCGATTAATGGAAAAACCAATTATCTAACGATTACAACCTACTTCCAATCGCCAATAGCAATATGTTCTGCGCCTACAATGAACTTCTGAAAAGAGCTGTTTACGCTTCATGATAGTACCACTGACGCACTTGATATAAAATATCTACGTCATGACAATCAACATTTACTCATTAGTCGACGAAGAAAAAGTTTTATAAGACTGATATTATAGGCGTTGTGGATGTGATCTTGAGTTGATGTTACTGATAACGGTCTTGCGTTTGATCGAGGTTTCCAATCAGTCAGATATAGTACCTTTATATTTGTTGTAGTTTGTTTTGGCTCTTCTTGTTTCCCCTAAAAAAACTCGCAGAGTTTCCCCTTCTAATATTTGCTTTATCGTAATATGATTGATTTGACACAACAACAGGGAGGAAAGCAAATTGCGATCTGTGCGACATCCTGATGCATTTTGCTAAAAATTGTAAACACGAAAATCTTGCTCAATTTAACTCTAGCATGAGGTGAACTACCGCGAATGTATTTTTACAGTAATGTTGTACAGTTGACGACATGAGTCGACACAATTCCATTAACGGTATTTTTATAGATAGTATTTTTTCTATTTACAGATAACTACTATAGAAAAATTACATTATCAGGATTACATAATCAGATTATCAGGATTAGAGAAGCGGGTCTTCATTGACAAAGAACAATGTTGTGAAACAGTTGAAATAATTTTTAAATAACTTCACTAAAATTTGAAATAGAATAATTGCTTGGAAGGCGATTTTTGAACGCTGACTGGAAATATCGTTTAACCGTTCGTTATATATTAGTTTTGTGTCCTGATAACTGGGAGAGTTTCAAGACCGATGAACAACCTAATAAAAAATAATACAGCTCCAGCATTGTGACAAATAGCTATTTTTGAATACCCCTCTACAAATAACGATAAACACGACTCACGTTTTGAGCTAATTATGCTTATCTTCTTCAAAAAAAAACATGAATATTTTTCTAGCACTGACCCGATTTTCTGGACCTAGTTCTTTAAATTTTTAGCTAAACGAAATGTTCAAACTGTTCCCAACTATTGATCGATTGCGATGCAAACATTGCGCACGGTTGATCTATCAAAAGTTATTTGCCTTAAAAAAGCTTTCATTTACAAATCCTTCAGTACAAAAATACTCAAGGTGTTGGTAAAAAGTTACAGATCCTTCGTTTTCTCATCATCAAATACACTCCTGAGCATTAAGGATCACAGCTGAACTTGCCTTTTTCCACATGAATATGCAAACGAGTGTTACTGATAGTGGTTAGGGAAGATGGTGAATTTCGCGCCGTCGTCACTTCCCATAAGCCCATCTGGTGAATTGAGTTTGCAAATGCTGTTTTCCTTCATTTCCCAAAAACTCGTTCCGTGCATCACTTGGGACCATTTTCTCATACTCTTTCTGCGAATAGAGATGCGCCCTAGCGGATAAAGGTGCGTCTCATATAAAAGAGATGTGTGTAACATTATAAAATTCATGAAATTCACCCCCGGTGCGGTCGCTTCATCATCGTTACAGCTCGTTCATAATGCAGGCTTCAAAGAATGGCTGTGTGTTATGCGCTAGCATTATCGTACAGCCGTTTACGCAGCAATTGCAAACAAAATAGATGCCACCTGATCGCAAATTATATCGAATCTGTATGTGAAAAACGAGAACATTTTTTTTATTTCCACGAAGACTCTGCCGTATTTAATAACTTATAATTGAGTTCGTTTCTTTAGTAAAATATGGTTTTCGTAGTGTAACGATATCGAAATAAGGAAAAAAATGATCTTGCATTCTAATGAATCAATGATGAATCGATAAAAAAGTGTAACATTTACATACAATCCAACGTTCATATTTGCATGAATTTCGCAAACGGTAGACAGAGAGTTCAAATAAAACTATAAAATTTCATAAATTTGTATACCGCTACTTTGTACACCTTCTGTTGCCACGGGGCAACGGCTCCTTCCACCCGAATGTAATTTATTTTCGAATCTTCTGGTAATTCGAAATGTTACCAAGGCTTACGTTTCTTAGCAAATTTCTTTATTTATAGAAATCCGTTGTCCCGTGGCTACATTCTAAAAAAAATACGTTGGACTCCCGATCAAGGTCCTGCGGTCATTCCTCTCAGTCTTTTGCATCCTTCGTGTGCCACTGTTCGTCATTGATCGGGATCTGGTTTCGGCTCTTGTTGTAGCGCCCTCTATTGGAAAGCCGTAATCCGGTCCGGTCGTGTTTTAACTAGCGTTATTGCCAAATACACCAACGGGCCCCAATAGCTAAAGAATAAAGTCACACATAACATTCGAATTACTAAACGTGCACAGGGTGCGCCAAGGTCCACAAATAATCATACACATTTCTGTCTGATGAGTTGACAAAGCAAAATGGCCTTACGAATCACACCACCATTTTTTTTGCTAAAGTCCTATCTCAGCGAGTCCATATCGCACAACCCAAACAAGTGTTTATCTGTGTAAACTGGTGGGGGTTTCTTCCAAAAGAGTAAGTATAAATCTGGGAAAGGTTGAAACTGGCCATCCAGACAAGTAAACGCATACAAGAACAAATTTTGTAGAAACATTAAGTCGTGACTCTAGAGGACTACGATCGATGCCAAAAATCATTTCCGATATGTATCTGTTATTAGATCTTCAAAATCATGACGAAACCCCAAGCAGCTATAAAAAATCATCATATAAAATAGTGCATAATGTTTTTTTGGTCCCAATTCTTTCATTCGTTGCACAAATGGTTTATTCAGCTGTGATTGATGTTCCAAATTATTTGCATCTTGTTTTGATAGAAAAATGATTGATGGTTACAATACAATGTGACAATTTCCATAGATTAAAGTACTAGGAAAAAAAACTAGAAATAAGATGAAAATTCCATTTTTTTACTTTTTACTATCTTCCCAAAATAAATAAAGCAATGTATTAAAGATATAACGATATAACAATCAGCCTGGCCATTCTTTATGAATAAAAAAA
>STHB01011514.1:0-13777 GCA_018908115.1 Anopheles rivulorum | reverse complement strand
CGAAAGAATAAAAAAGCTTAAAGTACGGGCTGGGAGTGCCGTGGACGGCCGATTCACCGTACCCACCCCTTATCTGTAGCGCGGCGATAAAGTCAACAGCAACGCAACCGGTGCCAGGTCTGCGTGGCGATCCGCTGTGCGACCAGCTGCATGATTACCGATGTTAACCGCGCGCGCTAATGGCGTGGGTAAATAATGCCGTGAGCCGGGCGCAACTAGAGCTGACCCAATGCTGACACCGGCGCGATTCATCACACTGCGGCCCACTGGTGAAGCAATGCGCCTCGTAAGCGCTACGCAAACACGGCCCCACGGCACGGCTCAAGAGGTGCCCGATACCACGTTCCGGTGCGACTACTTGCGTGCGGTGCATTGCTAGACGACGGCCCACCGACATTCCGCTCGCACTTGGGTCGGAAGCCGCCTATCGGGAGTTTGTTGTTTTTTGGTGGGATTTTGTTGTTGTTGTGTTTTGTGCCTTTGCGTCTTCTGCATCGTTTGCTGCATTTTCATTCCGGTTTGCTATCCTTATTTTTGTGGTAAGAAATCGAACGGAAGCGCGCTTCGCGTGATGTCGTTGGCTTTGAAGCGATCAACGCCTACAAGCCCAACGGCGAACGATTGGGTGGGAAAATAAAACATTGACCAAACCTAGTGGGCTCAACGGCCAGTGGTCAAATGGTTTGGGAGCGTTTAGCTGTAAGCTTATGGAGCTGTCTGATCGCAAGTAGATGCCGAACGCCTCCAATTGCTTGCTATAATGATCAGCTAGTTGAGCTATTTTCTAGATTGGTTTTATCTTAACATTTTGTCATGTGACAATCGACAATTTATCGATTTAATATGGTTTCTTGTTTTAAATCTGAGATCCTTTAACCTTTTAGCTTAACAATCAATCATTTTGAAATGCTTCTTTTCTAACTTGAGGTCGAAAAACCATTTGTTTCTAGCAAACCTGTCTAGTACGCAACCTCATTAGTGAAACAACAACATCGATATTACACTTATTGTGAAATTGCTACTTGGCGAAGGTTTGGACAAAGGTTTGGACAAATCCGAAATCGGGGACGCTAGTACGAGACCGAAAACAAATGCTGTCTCCAGTAGAGCTGCCTGTGACACATGTCGATAATTATGGGATCGTTGTCCTTCAAAGGTACGCTCCGACAATGTCGCTTCGTATTATCTTCCATTCCAACGCTACCCATAACCGTCACCCAACCAATTTGGCATCCTGCAAGTGTCTTTTTTCCCTCGGTAAAACAAGTTCCTTCAGACCCCGTTTGATACTAATCTTCCGCCACGTGGTGTCTCCAAAATTGGACAGCCGCGTCTATCTTCGCACCGCGGCATTATATCGAACGCACCGAGGGTGGCTGTGTTTTTGGGCCGCAACGATCGAACCAAGCTGCAGCAACTGGTGGTAAATTAATGATGAAACGGTCCAAACACGGCATCCGAACGGAGCCGTGTACCGGTTCCGATTGATATATGCATCGGTGTCCGCACGTGCTCCGGTTCAAGTTCGGGCTACCACGCGGCTACCCAGCGTGGAATTGCGCCCGATGGATGACATTGAGTCGACGATTAGGACAGGTGAGTGAGCGGAACATCGACACGCTGATCGATTAGGTTTCAATTATCTGGCACAGGCTGACGTCAATGTGAGATCCACAATTCTTCTAATCCGCACGGTACGATCACGGTAGCTGCAAAAGGCTAATGCACTCGATTGCTGGCAACATTTCACACACACACACACACATTGGAAACAAACTCCGAAGGAGTTTCAAGTTTGGTTCGATGGTAAAGCAGGCCAGGCGCTTGAGAGAAGTCTCACCAGTGGTTTTTATTATTGCGGGTTTTATTTTTAGTCTATTGCAAATTGTGGCGAAATTCATTGGTCACCGATTTGGCCATGAGAAAACATTTTAAGATAACGTGGCGAGATCATTTGTTATGTCCGTAATTAATCAAGCACTAGTTTCGTTTGTTTGGAAATTGTTTTGTTATTGATTGGGAATTAAACATGAGGAATGGCGAACTTCTTGTACAAGATGCTTTCTATTATTGCCTTAAGATGATAATTGTTGGAGAAAACATTAGAATGATTTAACGCTAGAACATTCATGCGTGTTCAGCATTGTTTATAATGGGTTACTTTGTATTATCTCAATAATAAACAACTATTGGAATTCGAAAGAATCAGATCAGTCATTTTACTGATGAGTTGACGTTTGATAGAACTTCATTTACACTATTATCAGCTAAATAAAACACTGGAACTGAGATTTCACTGGAACACACACATAACAAGGGCAACTTAACGACAGCTACCAGGAAGGAAAAGCAAAATGCAATAATTAAGCATGTACACAGCATGATTGACGATCGCGACGACAGTTGGTCCCGGGCAATTATCGTTATCAACTGTCGCTTTGTCGCTGTTGCGAATGAAACAGACCTACGGACAGCTTTACTACATGCTTCACACCGAGCCTGACACGTGCAAAAAAGGTTCCGCATACGCATATCCTGGACAATCAAACAAGAAAACGAATGGCTAGCAACACTAACACCGGGTGTGGAGTCATTTGTCCTTGGTAGAAATTATATTTTTCGGAGACCATGTCAACACATTTCTTTGGGCATGTTTACGTCAGGTATGCTTTATGCGTATCGGCAGATAAGCATCCACCGTAACGAAGTGAATGTGTTGTGAAAAATGGGACGAGAATGAGTTAATAGTTGTTAAGTTTGGTAAAATTATTTGTTCTTATTTTTATTAATTTAAACAAGTTTAAAGTTTGGGAACAACTTTTCTAATTACTAAATCATAATTTTCGTACTTGATGTTTTTTTATGTTAATAATTTTTATTACATATTTGTTTTAGCGAATTTAAATTTCATTACTTCATCAATCATGTTTTAAACGCATTTGAAGCAACTATAAAAATAGGCTTACAAGTTGGAAAACGGTTCCGCACAGCGCGAAGAATTCCATCGAATCGTCGCGAGGCCATGCCACGATCCAGTCGGCCTTTCCCAACCGGAACCGTCTTGTGAGTGATTATTTAATTCCTACCCCAACTCGACAGTTGGTCGATTGTCTCGCACGAACATCATAACCACCAGCAGGTCGATCGAACGGATTGGCATTATCGCCAACCCATTCACGCGCTTCTCGGCGACCAAACAACCACCGCACTGTGAACTGTGTTCATTAAATATGCCAATTAGACAAAAGTATGTCCCTTGCCTGCTGGAGTGCGGTCCGCCGTAAGACATAACACCGCCCCAAATTGCGCCCGTTCCAAACAAGCCGCGGCGACGGACGCTTATCGCATCCGATCCGGGTGCACAAAATTAACCAGTCCAGTCCAGCCGAACCAACCATTTCGGCAGCGTTGATTTTTGACAGCGGACAACTAGCAACAAAAAAACAACGGAGCTAAATCAATCTACCCCGGTTTTGCGGTTCCAATCGTCACAACCGGCAGGACCAAGGCAAAATGGGAAGTTTTTAAACCAGCAACAGTAATAAAAGAAGAAGAAAGAAGAATAAGCCATCTAATAGAGAACCACATCTCACCACCCCTCGAACTGGCGTCCATGGAGTGTGTATGTGCGCGCGCGCGCGTGCTCCACCATCACCATCGGATTATTCAAGCTGATACCGTGGGCTGCGGGTGCTTAGACTTTCAACAAAAACCCACTTAGCTAGGTCAGTTCTCTTTTCTCGGACGTTCGAAATGCGCCACGGGTCGATGATTGTTTTTTTGTTTTTGCACCCTCCCGGCAGCAAACTGTTTTGTATTTAGCACGAATGGCAAACCAGCAGGTTTCGGGTGTTTTTTTGTTTCACTATTTTCCATCCAATAAGCACTATTGGTGGCTACAACAAACAAGCAAAAAAAAAATCCACCCCGAAGGCACGCGCTCGTGCACGCGGATATTTAACACTGTGGCCAAAGCGAGTAAAGGACAGCCCGATAGAAACGTTTCAGCAGAAACAAGAAGACCAAACCTGCGAAACTACTAACGAACAGACATTCGAAATTCTGCAAGCTAATGCACTCTAGAAACAAAGCTGGCAAAGAAAACAAACAAAATAACCTATTCTCGAACACGTTGGAAGCGGTTGCACGTACGGTGCCACTCGGTGTACACCTTCAGATGTCCGGGAGTGATCGTGCACCTGACCATACCAAATGGGCTCGCTAGGGGGGAAATATTCGATGAATTGATTTATTTTTCTGTTTCGTTCGATTTGATCATTTTGTTCGATTTGTTTCTGTTGTGTGCCATTTTAAACTTCCACTTTATTTGTTTATGTGGTGTACGACGGTGCAGTTTTTTTCCGCCCTGGTGCTGTTTTGTTTGGATCGCTTTTAATTGCGTTTCCAAATGAACGGTCCGGCTCAAAGTCCGTCATAATGGACTATCGTTCTGACGATAATAAATGATTTATGCGCGAACAAAAAACCAAAAAACTAAAGCTTCACCTCAAATTGCACTTGAATGTGTGGTGTCTGGTGCGCGACACACGGGGGCGAAAAACGGACCTTACCCACTGTTCGGTGGAACCCAAAAACCTGCTTACTGGCTAAAGCGTTTACCTGGTGGAATTGTTGATATTACTTTTATGCTTTGTTGACTGCTTAAACTAGCTTTGGGATTTGGCAGGTTTTTTTTTCTAGTGTGGACCTCCACAAATCCACGCCACGTTCCATTGCCGATATGGACGATGCTCAAATTGAATTCACTTGGCGCAGGTCGTGGCGTTTGCTGCTCAAACTTGCCGAACAGGTTCATAGATCAATTAGCGTTTTTGTGGAACCAAACCGAAACCCCGGACACCCCTTCCGGGAAAGAGCATACGTCCGTGTTGGGACATAGCAACCCCAACTCAACATCATCAGATGTCCTCAAGATACGGGGGTAGGATGAAAACGGAATGGAAACTCGGTGAATGTCCGCAGGAGCTGCGGAACCGGCTCCAAATTTGATGGTCAAAGCACCGGCCGACACGAGTCGATCAAGGTCAGGCTCAGGCAAAGTTTAGCGGAGTACCTTCTAATTGGCAAATTGGTTCCATAAATTGAGGCATTAATTATTTGTAATAAGTGGTAGGTAATGTAAGCCAGCACGCGTAACAACCGATGGTTTGTATGGATTTAGCAGCAAATTTATTCAGACACCTTTATTGAAGAGGACTTTGCGCAAATGTGCTTGAAGGAAAGAAATATGGAGTATTTGGATTGGGTAATAAAACTCATTAGAAAAATAGAACTATCTTATGAGCGCTTACACAGTTTTTACAACGTTCATTTCAATATACTTTGAATATTGGATCTTTAAGAAAGATCTTACGATATTACTAAAAGGTAAACCTAAAGCTCAGTAGAAGGATCTCTATTCCAGTCGAAGCATTCAAAAACTGGCTAAACGCGTTGAAGAGTTTTTGGGGTGTGGCCTGGGAAATATTTAAGATTTATACAAATTTTTGCTTCAAAAACACCTTCACATCGTATTATTGTTAAAAGTCATAACTCGTAGCAACATTTCACCCACTCATAACTACACTCCAGCTCCACGTGTTTGTTTGGAAACCGAAAACCGCACAATGTGATGGATGTTTGACGTGACTATTTGTCGAATGACACAACGGTTTAGGAAGGAACATGATTCCCTGCGGTTGCACCACTCGCGATAGCACCCGGTGTTGAATTTCTCGCACCTTATCAACGTGCCCGAGACGCTTGGAAGGCATTCTTGGTGGCTGTCACCAACCCTATACCCGATCGGTGAGATATTTGATAGCATTTGGGCGAGATCGTCCAACAACTCATTGCACAGGAAGGAAGGCTCTTCACACATGTTGGATGTAGGAATGTCCCAAAGCTTTGGCTTTGCTGGTGAACCTAGTTCGATCGCGCTTTCGTGCTTTAGTGCAGTCAATACTTGCAACATTGTTTTAACACGACACGCTCGGTACACGCGTGCTGCAACACCGAACCCCGGGGTACTTGGGGATCATTAAAACTACATCAATCAACTTCCGCCCACTCGTGGCCAGCCGCTGTTGGGGGCGCCCCCTCGAAGCTGACATTGGTGTCTATGTTTGGTGCCCGTGGCACCGTAACCGCACGACATGTGCCCGCGGTTTGTTTCTCCATCCCTGGCGGCGACACGGGGGGAGAGATTATTTATCATTTTTCGCCACCTAACCTGCTGGGGCGCTACCGGTTTGACACTTGACGTATTCATTAGATTACCATGCAAATAGTGCGCTCCAACGGCGCGGTTTGGTTGGTGTGTACGGCGTACTGGTACCAGCCTTCCAGCTGGTTCGCACGGTGATCTAGTCGCAAGCGGGAGCATAAATAAAAAAGCATCCGACGTGAAGTTATCCTTCGTATCGAATGATCTGGCAAACATGCACTCGCCGCCTATGTTGCACCGTTTCGGTCGAATAGCTCAAGGGCACTCACGGTAACAGCCACTGTCAGCTTCGGAACATGCGTGCGCATGTTGAATTAATTTTTGGTTCACCGGTTTTTTATTTTTTATCAAACACCTACATGCTTATAAATCTTACAAACGGTTCAAGCCTGTTCGGGCGCACATCTTACTCGGGCGCACAAAATAAACAAGAATTAAAAATCATTCCATCACTAATGAGCTAGAATAAGTGGGTTTTTGGGGACTGGTTTGCTAAATCGTTTGATTTGGTTTGAAAAAAACAACGAAAAAATGCATCACGAGATAGTACTACATGTTGTCCGATGCCCTTGAGACCTCGGACCTCAGACGATTGGTATCAGCAAGAAAGGTCAGGATTAATTGGCAAGCCTGCCTCAAGACGGAATACATTTCCGCCTTTGTCCTATATTGGACGTCAGGAAATTAAAACCAGAACTCTAATTTAATGTTGAATTTATTATCATCACAGCAGCACATCGTCAACATCTCCAAGAAATACAGTCACCTTCAAGAAACGTCACAAACATCATCTCAGTACACATTGGCATACTAACACGAACGCGTCTCGATCATCATCAACATCGTTGTACCGAAATTAGCAAGCCAAATTTTACACCAAAAAATGGATGCCGATGGGGATAAGATCGAGTGTACGGAACCACCGACCGAGCTGTTCGAATGTACCAAATCGCTCCTGTACAGTAGCCTGTTCAAGACAACGCACCAGGGCGAAAGGGTGCGCATTGCTCCGTTCGAAGTGGTCGAGGAAAACGTTACGAACATTCCGCATCTGGAGGAAACGAGCATCTCGCGACAACCGTTCCCATGTCCGGTCGGTTGTTGCCGGCAGCCTTGCTGCCTGTTTATGTTTGCCACGCACATTACCTTCGACCATAAGGATGTGCTGGTGGATACGGTGTGGCCCAACCAAACGACCACGGTACTGATCGATCCGTACACCGCGGACGTTGAGCAGCCCCAATGCCATAAGTTACATCTTCTTAGTGGCAAAATCAGGTATGCGTGGTTGACTCTTTGAGGATCATCTTGTTATTTAACTCGCTTTCTTTCCGTTTCGTTTCTTCCAGAGGTCTGGGTGATGGGAAGCATCGCGATAAGCTGCCCTTTGCACTAATGTCATCAAAATTTGCACTGCACGGCTCGATGCGCTTGGTGCTGTGGATTACCGGTCCCGATGCTGGTGACAATCTCCGGCAGCGTTACACCATGGAAGCTGGCCGGAACGATCCCAAAAGGCTACTGCCGTACGCGGTTGCCTTCAGTGGGGAGATTGTCCCGGTACATAGCGCCCAGGACGCGGCCGTCATACATCAGTCCGGCGTTGGGCTTGTCATTCCCGAACAGCAACTGGACTTTCTTACCGACAGCCACACGAAGCTTCTCGAAGTTTGCGTCCATTTCTACTGATAACTTGCCGTTCGCTTTGGGAATGTAAATGTGCCTCCGGTTGCCTTCGTCTTGGCTCTCCAACACCAAAAGGAAGGTCAAACACACACAGGATGTGAGTGTTGTTCTGTTCCGATCAACACTTGGAAGAATAATTCATCAGGAAACGCCCCCGTGTATTGGCCCAGGTATGCTTTTCCGTTGGGGCCTAATGTTTGCGCGGGTTAATGGGTTTCTGCGGCGAAATGGAAACCAAAAAAAAAGCGGATGCACACGCCAATTAGCATCGAATCGTATCGTTCACGAACAGCCTGGTGCATACATTTGTAACGGACGGCTTGCGCTTGTAGGGTGAGAGTGCTCGATCACCCCAAAATCTTTTTTTGTTTTTTTTTTTTTTGCAGATAAAATCGTTGTCTAAAACGTGACCACAATCACATTTCGCTTCATGAGTAATACCGTGGGTGGTTTGATGGTCAACACACTAATGCATTCGCATTGAATAAAGAGTGAGTGAATGCTCTTTGACGCTGGAAAGTGAAATGTTTGCGCTCATCTGCATTATTTGTTTTGCATTTGGTGTCCTCTGAAGGGCTTCTACTAGCGTGTTATATAAAGCGCATAAGATGATCTTAATTTGTCTTTGATTTTAATAGCTTAAGTCTTTCCTGTATGAAGAATAAAATAAAACATTCATTACCTGTTTTTTGCATCCCTAGTCGTGTGTAAGAATTTCTCTGCAGTAGTAGTGCAGCCAGTCGCAAAATAGAAGCCAACTGTAAGCAATCAACAACAAACCTTCCCGTTTTTTTTTTTTGCGATGGAAACACACAACCGAGGACGTCCCTGACTGACCCTGCCAGGCTGACAACGGCAATGGTTCGTGGTTCGGTTTGAAACAGTGCACATTCGTTGACACACGCCGCGCACGCCACATTTACGGGGCGTCGTCTGTTGCCAGCGGTGCCAGCATACTTTGTATAACAAACTTTGGCTGCATTCCGGCCCCGGGTATCTGCCACGTCGAATGCCGCACCGTGCCGTTCAACCGGTGGCCGATTGGCACTGTTTAGACTACGAAACCGTCGCTGTGTGTTTGTACAGTGTGCCGTCTATGACTCGCTTCATGGTAGCTGTGCAGATTTTACGGCGAAATGTGTTTGAACGGTTCACAAACTAATGATGCGAATGGTAGAGCAAAGTTTACCAATAATTCGTTTGTTGATAACAATTATGTTAATGTTTATGATTGTGTTCTACGCGGTTCTAATGTCCCATTAGGTAATGATCGGCGTAAAATCGATTTCTTTACACATATAGAACTGGTGGTTGAATAGCCAGTTATTGGAGTGCATCGATTTTGGACGTGGTATACAAATTTAACATACAATATTGGAATTATGACATCGTATTGTTCGTAATTGTTCAAATTGTTGCGATATAGAATCCTCTTATATCTCTTTAAAGTGTTACTCCTGAAAGACCAACGCAACGGACCAAACCTTGAATGATTTTTATTCCCAAAATCCTTCCAGAAATTCAATTTTATTAGATGACTTCATGCGGAACAATTCAATTAAAACCAAATATTGTGATAAACAATCCACAACCAGTAACCCTTAGTTCTTCCTCCCATCCTAAATGCCATTAGCGCACCAATGCTACAATACCATTGTGACTGTATCTTAAAAATCATTTCTTTGTCAATGAATAAACTGCAAAACACTGAAGTATCTGCCCAAAAGCATCTTCATTCATCGCCTTGTCTAGCAAGCATTTCCAATTGCTAATAAATTTCGCTCTTAAACGCATGCTTTCTCGCAGAACGTTTCTTTCCTTTTGCACAATATAACAGACATTAAAACCGCACTTCTTCGCACGAGTTGGCGATCGTCAACGGCAAGCCTTACAATTGCTCTGGTACACTGGCGATGGTACACCGATTAAGCCGCCACCGTATCATACGCCCTGATCGAAAACATAATAGTGCTGGCGGTAGCGTAATTCTCACCACCCAGCTCAAACCCCTCCCGTCCACCCTCAGTTCTCCATCCTTCCTTCTCACCGCCCACTCTCTTCGCCATTATGTTTGGAGCTGTTGACGGCGGTGGTCCCCACGGTGAAACGACACCCCCCGGGTAAACGCAAGGGGCCCGAGAAGCGTGGAAGGAGAGGAAAGGGGATGGGGTGTATACGGAATGCGACAAACGGATGTTTGCGCGATGCCGCTCGTGGCGCACTTGCGAATCCGTGCACACGAGCGCGCGCGCCCGGCCCTCGCGGTTCAATTAAAGCAAATTATTTATAAACTCATTTACATTGTTATAATTTTCGCGCGCGCGCGCGCGTCTGCCTTGTCCGCCATACGGGCCCCGCGTAATCGGGGGCTGTATCACCATTCGCCGAAGCAACCCTGTACATTGTCCACACCGTGTCGACCGTAAGTGCTTTACGGTTCGGCCCCAAAACTGTTTGTCGGTTCAACGTGGGAGGGAGGAAGGGGATTAGGAAAGGGGAAGAGTGATAGGTACAGCACCATCCTTCCGCAACTCCCATCCCCATGCCTCCCCCATGTTCCATCGGTGTGGTAAACCGATCGGCACACGCGCTGCGTTTGACCGCACGTTTGTTATTCTAATGATCACACGAACCATGGTCACCGATACAGACGCAGCACTGTCCGGTAATCGGACTTTGGTTTTTCCGTGCACGGGTCGCACGTCCGCATAGATTGCTCTGTTCTGGGGACGGTCGTTGTCGTTGTCTTCGTCAGCTCAATCGCACAACTTGAGAACTTTCTGCGGCGGGTTTGTCGACAGCACCGAGGTCATTGGAGGTTACGGACCGGCTAGCTGCAAAACATAACGCCCTGGAAACATAAACGGGAAGCGTATTTGCCTGTACGTGGCCCGATTCGCCGCGAGAACTGTTACTGTATTCTGCGTGTCCGATGCGTCACGTTGCATAATGAGGGTGAAGAACTAGGATTACGCTCTATCAGCAGGAAAGCAATATTCGAATTTCCCGTCGCTACTCATCGATCCCGGGAGACGGTGCGCGGACACCGTCTGGACCTTGGCCTCGATCGACGTACGGCCATCACTGCCGAAGTCGATAGGTCCACCCCGGGGTACATAAATATTTAACAAGAGCGAAAAAGACTCCGTCCGATCGGATTGTACCACCCCAGTCCAGCCGGTGAGTTCTTTCACACGGTGAATGCGGTCGTTGTCCATCGCCATTCTGCCAATGTCTTGCATTGACGGAACTCGTTACCCAGTCAAACCACTTACGGTCGAACACGGATGAATGCGGACTCATCTGCATGCCCCAGGCCATCCGCAGGGACAGTACACGCGCTTACGTAAGTGTCACTTTTTTGTCTTTCTTGTGCAAAACCACGCACGGAACCGTCATTCACCACAGAGAAAGTAAATGGTGCAAAAATCGTACCCGAACACGGGCAATATACTGGTTCTTAGTTCCCTTCAGATGCTAACCATGGTCAATTTCAATAATTTGAAACGCAAATGTCACAATCGCCAGTTCGCACAATTTCCTGCCAACTTTTCCTTCCTGATACGGAGATAGACGAGACTTGGAAGAGTGGGCATTAGGGCGAGTGGGTTTATCCTAAACATAGCATGGAGATCTGTTTTGAGTCACTGCCCTGCCGTGAAGACGCGACGTACTATTTGCAATTCTGAACCAACATTGGGTGGAGTTGAGGCTTTCGGCGATATTTGGGGAATTCCAGTTTCACCCAGAAGACTCACGGATATAGCAACTCCTCTGCTTTTATTGGAACTCGTTTAAGTCTCTGCTCATTGTTGGGAATATCGCTGTTTGGCCATTACACCTCCACGATGCTGAATTCTGCCATCAAACAGGACGTTTTGCCTTGCGATGTCACATCGAAGAATGCCTTCCAATCGCCTACGAAATCGGGAGGTATCTCCATTCCAAAGTCTCCGACCGGAAGCATCGCGAATGACTCCTCATGCTAGAAAGAGTCACCGGAAGAAGTTAATAAGCGACCACCTAACCTTTCTATCGTGGAACACTTACACCTTCCGGGAATGGACAACCCTTTTTGCCCATTACGCTGGTGATGACGAACCACGGTTCCGTGCTAACCTGCAGCAATGGGCACAGGTCAAGCACTTTTCGTCCCAACACCGCATCATTCCATTCGCCCTGCTCGAGTCTTTTGGTGTAAATGTTTAACTTGGACGAGGATATTGGTTCCAAAAGTTAGTGTCGTTACGAATTTTAGCACCAGAAGTCATTAGAAACTTACCTCCACCGGACTCTCCAGTGCACGATTTAGGCGCACCACGCCGTTCAGTACCATGCTATCATTTTCATCCGGTATGACCTGGAAATCGGAGAGATCCAGCAGCAGGACATCATCATCCGCATCCGGACAGGGTTTGAGCGATTCACCAAACTGCACTGCAAACTCACCCTAAGCGAACAGAAGGAATGGAATTAAAGGATCTTTTCCACAAAACTGTCAACAAGCAGTGAGTGCTTTCTTCGCTTAATAAATTAGGATTAAATGAAGAACCTCGGCTAAGTTGAGCCACAGCAGCAACACTATGCTGGACAGCACCGGTGCGATGAAACTAGTCAATTTAGCCATGTTCTGCACACGTACGCTCGTCCCTAGTATTGGAATCGGCCAGGCTGGGTGAATATTTATATCGTCCCAAATATTTGTCCCCGTGCTTGCAATGCGGTGGTTTACCAGTATCGTTTTTAGTATCGCGATTCATCGAACAAGCTACAGCCATGTTTTGCTGTTGTTCGTTTGCAAACATGGCTTAAGCACATGCGCCAGATGAGATCGGGTTTGATGTTGTGATTGCCATTGGACTGGATGGATTTGTTTCCGGTATCCGGGGGATATGCATGCTTTGAGTAGATGGAACTTTTTATTCTCCATACAACATGCGCCATACTAAGCCGTTGATAATTGGCGTTATTATGTGTGTCTGTGTGATGCTACACAACGTGATAATATTTTTTTAATTAAATTTGGATTTTTTTAATTAAATATACATCGCAAAACCACAAAAGTTAAGCCACACGTTCTTAAATAATCAATCAGTTTACTAATAAATAACTATTTTATTTTCCGTATGAAAATAAACAATTCATACGGAAGTATAAAACTTTTTAACACTTGATAAAATATTTTAAAAATATTTTTTCAAATATTACTTATTATTTTAAGTAATTAGAGTAACTAGTTACTTTAAGTAATTGTAATGTTTTAACTTAATGTTTATCATATTTATATTAAATTGTTTCATACACTCATATTTTCCCAAAGCACAAATGAAGATCAAGTTTGCTTCAAACGAATCGCGTGCAGGGAACGATTTTTGGGTTCTGTTTCACCTAAGGGGGTGCCCACAAATTGTATTCGCACGCAGTCGTCAGCGACGAACCGTTTGCAATGTGAAAAATTACCCGTCCAAGTATCGGCCATCAATCACGGCTCCTAACTGCCGTAACTTCTAACACTAGCAGCACCATTCCCCCGTTGGTGTTGTTCCCCTCTAACCCTCCCTTCCCACCCCACGAGAGCCACTAATTGCATTAGATCACTCGTCCGCTCCCATGCCCATCGTAGGGGCTCAATTCATGCTCGTGCTGCAGCAAAAACCTCAATCAAATGGTCACCTGCGTTGGTCTCAAATAAAAGTAAATAAAACACAAAGCACCGCGTAAGGGGGAGAGAGAGGGCATAGAATAATAAGAAAAGGAAGAAGTGGAAACACAACCCCGCACCGCGTGGCGTGTGCGCGTGTGCCGGCCGCCGCGAATCGTCGCGAATGAAAAATTATCTCAAAATCGCACCAGCTCGCCCAACGT
>STHB01011504.1:0-13779 GCA_018908115.1 Anopheles rivulorum | reverse complement strand
ACGATAAACCGGCGGGATTTTTGGGCTGGAAAGGTTCAACCTACGGTGCCTGCACGCAAATGAACCTCATTTTACGGTTTATTAATAAAACGTGATTATTGGGAAACTTTTTCCGGGTTTTTTTTTTTGTTTGGTATGGAGACGCCTGGTGCCGGAAAGGTAAACGTTCGCACGTCGGCCTCACAAACTTTTGGTCTTTAAGTTTGTTTGCAAAAGGGAAGCTCACACTTTAAGATTAATTTAGCAGAATTTATAATTTAAGATCCTTTTTTTGGTCTATTCCAAGTAGATAAAATAAATAGCTTTTTAAGAGCATGTTACACAAATCTAACAAAAACTTAACAAGCAACAGCGGTTCTTATGTTCATTCTGAAAATTGTTACAATCGATCCACACTTTCAGGAAATTTGCTAATCCAAATAAATCCTGAACGAGATATTCAACTTGCTGTACCGTATTTTTCTAGCATCAGTTCCAGGAGAGAACGTACACACGTGTAGCAGGATACATTTACTTATTGTTCTCCATACGGCGTATGGAAAATAACATCTCCCATCCATGGATTACTCTTGCTAGCACAACCACAGTCAGCTGCACCTGACAGCTACTCCAACGTACGTTATGGATACTTTTAATTTAATCCAGCATGTAAAGTCCCGAGCAAAAACAAAAAAAAACAAGGCACTCCAAAGCCCTGAAAGTACATACGCTCCGCACGTCAAATCAGGGGCTGCCCTGTTGCAAAGCACGTTCGGCACAGAACGCCCAAAAGCTTGGAGCGATACATCAAATTTTGCATCAGTTTAAGATGGAAACGCCAACAATGAGAAATAAAAAAGGGGTTGCTTCGTGTGCTGAAACGGTAAAGATGTTAAGCTACTTATTCCTGCAAATTGGTCCTGCTCATCGATCATGGTCAAAGTTCAGTGCGCTTGCTGGGTGCTGTGCTTAATTTTCGGGAAATCCCACCAGGAACGGCAGCAGAAACCTTTTGAAGCGAACCGTTTCTAACAAGACGAGGCTAACTTGAATGATACTTTCTCGTATCAGGCATCACTTGCCGGTTTGCACTGGCCCTTGTTGTGCTGGGCGCTACGACACAGCAAGTAACTTACCGATTTAGATGCTCCAGCAGCTCATTCTCTTCGCGCGCCCGTTCCTCGGTCAGATTGCTAACGAGCAGGACCTCCTCCGTGATCCGCGACGGTACCAGGACACCCTGGCCCGGCGGCCCATTCCACCGGTCGGCATCACCATTAAGCTGATAATTATTTGTAAGAACATTATCGCTAAAAATATCTTCTCGCTTCTGGCGGCCGACCAGTGCCGGTGCCATGCGTCCACCGGCCGGTTCGTGCCGCTGCAGTATGTCGTGGATTTTATTGTCTACTAATTGTGCTGGCTCAGCTCGCAACCGGTCTGCGCTGCCGGTGGCCGGAGGCGTTACTGCACCGTTCGCTTCCCATGCTGCTGCTGGTCCGGTCGTGCTGGATGCTGCCACGGATGATGATGATGACGATGATGATGACGATAATTGATGATTATTAGCGGTTGCCGAGTCTGTCCAAACGAGAGAAAAAGGTAGAAAAGGAAATTGTGTATAAGTGTACGGTTTGACGGTATGTTTAAAAGGGGTGGCCGGTTTCTGTGCGTGATGACAGAACCGACAATGATACTCTTCGTATGCTAGGTCGCACGAACGAATAACAACAAGAACAAAAAATCGCCGGAAATAAAACGAAGCACAACGCCGGAAGGGAAAGCACAGGAACCGCAAGAATTCTATTTTATGGTGGAAAAGTCTCCATCCAAAGGACAAAATGAGTCCTAGAACAAAAGGGCGCTTGCATGAGAGAAAGAGAGAGAGAGAGAGAGAGAGAGAGAGAGAGAGAGAGAGAGAGAGAGAGAGAAATCGTATCGTACGTTATTAATTTCCCTAACGCAAGCACACCGGCTTCGATGGTTCCATTTCCTATTTCGCTTGAGGTTATCAGCACCATACATAGCCACATACATACACACACACACGTGAAAACATACGATACATGAGCCGCCAACTAATTATGGGCGATAAAATCGTTGACTGAAATGCGACCGTCTTGTCCTCGAGGCCAAACAAACACATTTAGCGCGGAAGTAGTTCGGTTTACCGAAATGAGGTTTTGTTTTTGTTTTCATGGAGGGTTTTTGCTTTTCTTTTACCATTCCCAACGGCGGTGGTTGCATGCCGGCACTGGGCGACAGCACCAGACGACACCGATTATGCTCGCTTGTCACGCAACGTCGCATTGGTGCGTCGCATGCAACGTCGTTGTATGTCATGGCGTGGTGTTGCTTGCTTCACCTGCTTAATGCGATGCTGCCCGATGCGTTACCGTGTGCGGTAATTGATTTTTGCTTAGCATGAATGTTACAGCTGTGAGGCGTAAGTTAAAAAGTAAATTAATTAGGCGAATGAAACGCAATGGGTGCTGCATGCAGCTTTTAAGACCTTTGTGTTGCAACATTTTTAAGCCATAATATGTTTCTATACAATTATTTTGTATTATTGCTGTTTTGTAGAAAATTTTTTTCACATGATTTGTTTTGACTTTATTACATTCATTATTTTCATCTTTAAAGTTTGATGAACACTATTTGTTGGAATTGGAACTCTTACTACTTTTATTATAGCTTAGATAATTCATTTATAGCAAAGCGCTATTAACGTAACGACAATATTCCTTTGATAATAAATTATAGCAAATAAAAATGTGACACACGTGCCTCAGCTATGCGTGAATAAATTTGGCTCCTATTGGCAAAAGCGAAACTTCCACTGTGGTCGGTATGTCTTGAAGCAAAAGGCTTCAGTTGAACAAAACAGAAAGAAACAGAATCGACAAATCTATAAGAAGAACCGGCGCAGACTAACGGCAAGCAAAGCAGAAATGCTTCGGAAAACACACAAGAGAGAAGATCAAACAGCCCGGCGGTATGACATTGAGACGGTGTTGCACATTCACATACTTTCACGCAATTATGTAAATAGCTTCAATATTTGTGTGGTTCTTTGAACAGCTTTCGCTTCACAGCATTGCGAAACTTTTGCTCACTTTTCTCGCAAACGAAACGTCACACAAAGTGAACGACTAGGCGTCTCCATCGATGTTGTTTGAGTGATGGATACACCCTGTATTTTACAGGGTGTATTCAAACGGATTCTAATACCAAAAATTACTTAAACAATACGTAAAACGAAATGTAAGCAAACAATGTAATGAAATTATCTGATAAAAATGCATTGTATGTTTAACTCGTTGGTGTGGAACGAACCCATATATTTGATAGAAATCGAACTGCTTTTATGCGTTCCCACATACGACCAAGCACAAGTACATAAAAATCAAATTCGAATCATTAAAATCTACCCACATGAAACAATGAGTTGGAAGTGCAGGAGCGTTAGATGCAGACAGCATATCTATGCTCTTATCATAAATAGTAACTTCCCTTCTCACGCTTCCTAAAAATCCCGCTCTTCCCACACATCCAAATTTGAATCCCTTTCTGCATCCAAGCACGGACAGAGTGTGCGACAGGAACAATGGTGAAAAAATAACGCCTGCAGTCAATTGCCAATTTTGGTTACCAATTTATGGATAATTCTAAATTATGACAAGATTACGAGACGCGTAAATCGACCATCGTTCCGTCAGCGGAACGGGAAGGAAGAAAAGGTAGAGGAGAAAGACAGGAGTCAAGTCCCCCACCAGATGGGTGGAAGTGAGGAAGAAAGCATAAGGCAACATAAATCGTGATTTATCCCAGCATCAAACCAGCACATGGCACGGTACCAAACATAAATCGACAGATGCTGAATCGTGGGATTTCATTCACTTATCCCCAGTGCCATTGTGGTCGCAATGGTCTATTTTTGGTAACGCTCGACGGTGGTCGGTGCACGATAACGAAAAATTCAATCGACGCTACATGTGATGTGGCCGTAAGAGACTGTTAATAGTCCCGCATGACTTACACACCCGGCACATGGAACGGTCGTCGTATTTTGTGTGATCTAAATGTATTAAAATTTGCTGCTCCTGTTCGGTACTGGGGATGGGATCATGCTGCCAGGATGGTTGTCAGGATGAAGGAAAAGGGATGGGACATATCGTTTGCGGTTTGACATTTATTCTGTTGCATAGATTCAAATTGAATTGCCTCATATGTTTCGTATTTCTAGAGCTTAAGTGCTTTTTATGCACTCACGTCACGATGATTCGATTTATGGTGAAGACCAGTAAAAGGAATCCGGATGTAAAATTTACTTTATTTTATTATTTAATCTTTCAGTACATAAGTCGGTTCGCTAATATGCTTCACAATCGTAAATAAAACAAGAAACAAACATAAAAAATAGGCTAAATAAGAAATTTTTAACTTAACCATGAGTAACTTGACAGCAAGAAAGAATCTTATTTCCGTTACCATATTTTTTATAGCAGATATAAATAATATTCATAATTTTATGGCAAAATTGAACTTTCGTTCTTAATATACGTAAATGTGACACTGACAGCACAATGGTCTGCTAACAACATACGATACGATGTAACATTTTATGTTGTGATTCTTACCTGAACTGATTCAATTCTAACGAAGGATAAAGCAGCCACCTTAAAAAGGTTATCCTTGTGTTCCAGTGAAACACACACACACACCCATAATTGAACCTTCTTAGTACGCACGAATGAGCACTAATAAAACAACAACAAACAGATTACAAATGAACAGTTTTCCGTCTGGCTGATACCGTATCGAACAAATCAATCGAAATGTAACGAAATAATAATGTCAAACAAATAATATGTGTGGGTGTTTGTGTGTGTGCGTGGATGGGTGGGTGGGTGGGTGGTAGCATTTTTCTTTCCAAACCCCCAGCACCAGCGTTGCTTGCATTGTTGGCGCAATGGAATGTTGGCGTTGAGAAATATCATCGTATCGTCCCAGCCACTCAATGGAACGGAATATTTTTCAATCATACAGCACACCTCCACTCACGTCACGTCACACCCCTCCTGGTCCATTCCCGGACACGTTCGTTTGCCGTATGGAAAAATAATCCAGCATCGAAGTTTCGCCTCGTTTCGTTTCGTTTACATCGCAACATTCTTCGAAAGTTCCTGTGCTTCTCGCCTTACCAAACATCAAAAAAAAAAATGAAAGAAAACCCCACCGTGGAGTTGCTGGTTTTTGTGTCGCTTTTGCACCGCAGGAGAAAAAGGTTTGCATCTCATTTTCCAAGCGTGCTGTAAGGAAAAGAACGTCCGACGTCGGGCTGCGTGTCGCAAAAGCATGTTTCTGCCGAACGCATCCCCACACACACACACGCCACCTTTGCACAACCAATCTCCCTTCTTTCCCCCCCTCTATCACGCAGTGAATAAATTTTCCACTCCAATAGACGAATTTTCACCCGTCCGATTTTCCATCCGATAGAGGCAAGAATTGAAACGGATAGGCTTCGATTTGCCAGACAGACAAACTGAATTCAATCCTTTCTTTTCCACTGGCCAGGAAAGTGTGAAGCGAACATGGTGAGAAAGTGGAATCCACCCGCTGACGGCGTCCGGGAAAAAGGGCGTCCGGGTATGAATACATGGGATGGAAAACGAATAGTTTTCCTTCCCCGGCGTTCCCGGGTCCCGGGGATACCGCGCGCGTACATCTTTATTGACTGAATTTGAATGAAAATGCTGCTTCACACACACACACCCACCCATCCTACCATTCGTCTGCACGCCTACAAACGATCGATGCGAAAAAGCCCTGCACGACCAACGGCGGATCGATCGATGCGGTTCTGCGCCGCACCATCATCGAGTTGGCTATCGAGTTTTTCGGTGGCAAGAAAATCATAAGAAGCGGTACCATGTTTCATGAAGTAGTACAAATTTTCCCTTTTCCATCTTTACCATCAACAAAAACCACGCAACTGTTTCACGTTTTGCGGCAGTGGGCGTACAAATACGTACGGAAGTGCAGAAGACAACAGCAAAAAAAAAAACACACGGAAAAGAGCAGCATTTTTGATAGCAACATTCGGCAAACTTTACCGATAAGTCTGGTGCTGGTGTGCGCTGGGGCACGAGGCACGCTGCAGAGGCGCATCAAAACAAAGAAAGTTTTATGATACCAAGCAATCAGCTTCATTCAACGCACAGCTGAACAGCTTTATGCACAGCGCTGAGTGACTAGATGGGAGAGTATTTTTGGGGAAAGGCGTATGAATTTTGCAGCGGCCCAATCGGGCAGCAGGGCAGGTTTGCCAAGTTTTTGGAGCTGCCCGGAATGCAGCAGCATTTGTGCCGTAAGTTTCTCTCTAAGCGGGATTTGCTAAAGTATTTTAATTTAATCCGATCAGTTTAAAGAATGGCGCATTTTTTTCGTTTTGGCAAAGTGTGGGACCAAAGTTGGGTCCAAAGATGGTATTAAAAAGGCTACCGAATGATTAGTTTTAATGCGTTTTTCTTTGCAATTTAATTTTTATAGTCGATCGTGATTTGTTTCATCGTTTAGCGTGAAATTATTGTTTTGAAATTGCTTGCATTTGAATTGCAATTGCTAACAAAAATGTCACATTAAGCCCTTTAGTTCTGCCGTTTGCATACTTTTAGGCGCCCTAGGTAATTTATGGTGGAGTTGACATTCTTTTCCTTTCGTTAACAATGATCTTCAGCAAAGACATTTTTAAAACATAGAAAATGGCTGTGAGCTTCTAACTGCACTCTTTTTTATCCCTTCGTGCGATCCTAATTTTTTAATCGTGATAAGAAATAATGGTTTTAATGGTGCCACACCAAGCGCATTTTTCTCCACATAATGACAAAACCAAACGACATCCACCACCACTAGCAAACTTTAACAAATCCCTTTTCTAAGTTAACAATACAATACAGCACAAATAAATAGCCATCTTCTGCCAGTCCAAACGGCAAAGCTAAAATTTAATCTCAACACAATGCACGCTTGTCATCTGCATGCCCGGTTCAAGTTTCAATACCAACTTTTGCCTCAAATATTGTTCTTCGACGCACTTCACCGCGCTTAAATGTGCCCTACCGCTGGCATTTGTTTTAAATAAACCCGCACCGAGCCGCAAGAACTCAAAAAAAAAAAGAAACAGCTAAACATTTCACAACCAGAAAGCGAAAGATTTCGCAACTTGATGCTCGGGCAAAAACCAGCACAAGAAAAAGGACAAGCGAAATAAATTTTAAAAGCAAGATCTCGAAATAAATCCACTTTTCTGTAAATCTTTTCCCGCTTTCCGCATGGACGCTTTTACCACCCACACCTTTTTTCTCGAAACCTTGGAAGGGGATGGTACCGCGGTGGTGCTGTTTTTGTAAAGGGACTCAGCACCACCCCCATTTGCAAACGAAATTCGTCCTTCTTTGTTGTACTTACTGCGACCTAACCTTGACGTTTAGCTTATCGGTTCAATGTTTTGCTACGCTCTCAGCGCGTAACCCTTTCCCCCGTTGGCATGGCGTACTGAAGCCGATGGAAGCATTAAGGTGCCGGAAAAGAAGAATGATGCTGTTGGCAGTTGCCGTACCTCCTATTCGGCAGTCCATCAAGCGCCCAGAGTTCCGCCCAGAAAGGGGAGAGAGAGAGACACAGAGAAGCAGCCGAAACAGAAGGGACCAATGGAGGCAAATGGATAGTGAGTAAGAAACGATCTTCTTACGGCAAATTGCGCGGGGAATATACTACCCAACCGGAAGGCAAACGTAACCGGTTTCGGTACACAGGGGTCAAGCGAAGAATGCAGAGTGATATTTTATCCACCCACCCGAAGAGGACGCTCGTCGTCGAATGGAGCGCCGTCAGTGCTGCTGGCAGACCACACCGTGATCGAGCAGCTCGAGCACCGTGGATAGCATCGTCACCACTGAAGGTTTACAGTCACAAACAGCTGAACAAAAAGCGATAAAGCGAGCAGATCGGGCGGATAGACCGACCGGGTAACCATGGCACGATGGTACCCTCAACAATGTTTCGAATGTTGCGTTTTGTTCCGTTCTGCCGAGTGAAATTTGTTCCACTTTTATCAAAACAAGCATACCGCTTTTCGGATGGAAATAATACAGCATTCTGGCAAAACACGAGGTGGGAGGGGAGGAGGGGGAGTGGGAAATGACGCGGTATATCGCATGCAAGACAAACTATTCGCGTAACATTAATGGTGGCTGTTTAGCGGCGAGATGATGGAACTTTCTATCCTACGGTCTCAGGCGGACCCATACCAGGGAAGCGATCCGAATGGAGTTTGTACGATTTTATGCAAAAAAAAGGGGTAAAAGAATGCATTTTACTACGAGGGAGTGAGACATGAGAGAGAGAGTGAGAGAGAGAATGACACACGGATTCGGAGAAAAGCTCAACGTTCCGAGAAAAGGTGCTCAGGTAGACAGAGTAAATGATTACCGAGTAATGATACTGCTTTGTGCGGAACCATGTTAGTTTTATCTTGTTACAGTCGATGATGCCACGGGAAAGTTGTTGAATGGAAAGATAAATAGCTAACATCATGTTTGTAGAGTGTCATAGCATGAAACCCCTCGTTGGTACAATAGGAAAGAGATGAGTTTTTAAATTAAAATAAATATGATATTATGTCGAGACAAATTTCAATGTATAATCCACTTAACGTTTGTAAAACAAATATACATGATTTACTATTCAGCTCTGAATATAGTCAAGAGTTGCTAAAAATGGTTGAAAAAAACAAAGAAAAGACTTCGTTAAATTAAAGCGCCTGCTTGTATGCAATCTGCATGACTAAATGTCACCAGTATGGAAGGTGAGTAAAATAAACAATGCTTATCTGTTTCTTTACACTAATGTGTCGTTCAAATGATGTTATCCACGAATATAACCTTTAAAGCTTCGGCCAAAAATTGTATATCTTCTTTAATGATTTATTTCATCCTATATCCCAACTGCTTCTTTACACGAACGCAACAAAAACTTTTTAAATTTATATCCGAAACACCTTACGAGGAGGAAATAATACCTCGAACCATACACACAAACTGGCACTGCTAGCAACCACAATATCACCCGGAATCAAAACATTCGTTTACTTATACGCCACACGTGGACGAACGGATGTGTCGCCTTCACAGCGGCCAAGATGATGATCGCTAGCGACATTAAGCGAAGAAATGATTTAATGCGTCTTCTAATTCTATCGTAGCTATGCTTCGAACCAACTTTGCTACAGCGTTACACCGTTCACGACCGTACGACCATCATTGGAACTCGCTTCTCGGCGGAAAAGGGGCACCACCTTGCTGCGCCCAGCCAGACCACCCACAACAAACCCCGTTTGCCCGTTCGCGGCACCGCAAGAAGGCGAATGGTATAATCTAATTTTTCGCAATTTGCATACACCATCGCGCTTGTCAGGATTCTTTGCTGCTAGCGTTTCTTTGCCGTGTGCTGCTTATCCTGCCGCTATCCACATACACACACTGCTGCTGTGAGTGGCCGTTCGAACGTGAAAAGGATATCTTTTCCCGCAGCACATACGGACCATATGTTGCGAAAATAGCATAAGAACACCGAACCGCTAGAGGACGCCGAGTCGACGACGGGCAAAAGCAAATGGACGGCATAATGGATGGGCCTCTGTCGCCTCCTTTTCCCAACCTTCCCCCCCCCCCCCCTATCTCCACCCTTCCCCTCATCTGTCTCCCTGTGTGCCATAGCGCCTGAAACGGTGGAGACAAACACGAACTAATCTGCATATAAATTTCAATTTCGTATTTATACAGCGAAAGGCATAATTATGCACGACCGACCGATTCACCACTTTCGCAGACGACGCATGCCAAGGGTAATGGTGGTATTCGCCCGTCGTGGCTTTTGTTGCTAGCATATGTGTGTGAGTGTGTGGAAAAAATGCACCAACACATGCAGAAAGCGCGCAAGGAAGAGGAAATTGTTGAAATCTTTTCGAAGTGGAAACTAGAGCGACATTTCCGCTAGAGCAACCACAGGTTGTACAGTAACGTTGTGCCATTGTAATGAAATTGCGCGAAAAGTAATAGTTTTTGTTCTCGGAACCAGCAGTGAGTGGGTTTATCGAGTGAAGAGTGGAGAAAAAAAAGTACACTCAATGTTGCACAAATTCCACTATGAAAATTAAGTTTAATGTTTGTTCCATTGTTGAATAATTTAAAAAGTGCAAATGTTGGGTTTACTTATATTAATTTTATTTTGTAAAACAAATTAAAACATATGCATAATGTAATATTAATTTGATTATTTGAAACTCTTACACCTAAGCTAGAAGTCAAATAAAAAAGGTGTAAATAATCGTTTCAAAAATTTAATTACGTAGTCAATTAACATAACTTGTTTAAAAACAATGTTTTTTTTTTGCCTTATCTCCCTTTTTACATTCACAATAATTGAGATGCAACACCAGAACACAAAAATCCACCTGTATGTTTTGCCGTTTGCTAACATTCTTCACATTCATCCTTACAAATTCATCCGAGTTTTCCCCTTTTTTCCCTTTCTTTCTCTCTCTCTCTCTCTCTCTCTCTTTCTCTCTCTCTCCTTCTCCTTCTCTCCGTTTTTGTAGTGGACATAACAGTACGCCTCTTGAACGCTTGAACGCTTCATTCCCGGTCGGATCCGCCTTATTTACAAGCATCACACAGCGGGCGAAGAATTATGGGCGCCCCCTTTTTAGCCCAGGTTTGGGTGGGTGGGCCAGTTTAATTCTGCCATAAATAAGATTTTTCGCTGTGAAAAGCAAAAACAAATTTACCAAACACCCCAATTGCTCCATTCGGAATTGGATGTTTCGCAAAAAAAAAAACACAACCTTCGGTTGAACGAAAGAAAAAGGGCAGAAATTCACCTTCGAATGGGTTAGACAGGGTGGGAGGATTAGAGAGAGAGAGAGAAGGAGAGATAAAAAAAGAAAGAGAGAGAGAGAGAGAGAGTAGTGCGATGTTTTCAAGTACCGTGCCACGCCGGTGTGAAAAAGTGAGCTGTTGCCGATGGTTGGCAGGGAAAAAGCGAAGGTAATCGCCACAGTCTTGTGCCGGTGGACACAAATAAAGTACGTGAAGCACGCAAAGAGCACGCAAGGACGGCTACTAAAGCATCCATTGCCAGCCGCGATCGTTTGCTTGTTGGTCTTTTGGAAGATTGGAAGCCAGGCAAAGGCATTAGGTTCCGATGCTGTTGTCGCTTCATCTCCGCGGCCTCCGGTGCCGTACACCACCGAAAAATGCACCAACAAAATGTGTTGTTTGTTTATCATAGTTGGATTAAAAGATTTCACACAGAAGCGTTTACCGATTTGGTCAGACCATTGCATTCAGATCGTTTGTAGCGCAAGCACACGTAATGGAAATTTAAATTATTTTTAAAGTAGAAATTATGCGATCAGTCAATCGGTTTTCAACAGGGTGAAACAGTTGCACCAGTTCCAGCTTAAACTGAACGACCACATGCAACGGGTAGATATGTTATATGAAGGCAAACAACAAATAATCGTTCCATGTTACCATTGCAATCATCCAGCACTCATGGTTCCGAAGAGCAAATTACAATTTAATTGGTCACACACCAACATGAACTTCGGTACGTTCATACCGTCCGACCGAACTGTCGCAACTGTGTACGCAAAGTGTTGTGTAGTTGACCAATACATATATAGCAGTGTAAAATCTCGTCTCATAGAAATAAGCAACATTTTATGTAACGTATCGCAAATGGAAGGTTGCGTCCAGTACCAGAAGATTACAGTGTCGTTTTATTTATATGCAAACTTACAACCTCTCTCTTTCTCTTTCTCTTTCTCTTTCTCCCTCTCTCTCTCTCTCTCTCTCTCTCTCTGTCTCTTTAAATCTGCAACTCAACAATTTCCATTCCTTCCCAAGACAGTACGACGACGATGCGAAAGTTGTGCAGATGTGTACGGCTGACTACCAGTTTTGTGAGGGATGAAAATTTCCTCGAAACAGCAAAATTGTACTTATCACTTCACTCGCCTCTTTCACTCGGTCTCCTCGGCCTCCTGTATGCCACCCTTCCCTGGCGCCTTTTACATTGACAAAAACTATAACCATGGGCATGGGACAGTTTGCCTGCCTGCTAGTGTGCCTTCACCGGCATGGGAAAATCTCCCGCTCGGTAGACCACAATCTAAAACAAACATAAATTAATTTTACGTCCCTTCACGAGGTTTAAGACTTTGGCTTCTTCCACCCGGCCGGCCTTGGGGGATTCTTGGTCGTGTTTCGGCTCGGAAGTTGAATTTTAACCACAAGTGGATAGTTTCCAATGATCACCTTTTTTTTGTCATGTGTGTCTTTGTGCTCTAGCTACAAACGGAGCGAGACAATCTCCGTCCGTTGCTTACCGGCAAAGCGAAACGTTATCGAGTTTTGGTGTGGAAAATTTAATGCTACGAGCTTTTCCTTATAGCTCTTTAAACCCACTCGAACCTATTTTGCAGGGGAAGAACCCCCCCCCCCCCCATTCGAACGACCACCCCTCCATACGTTTTGCGTTTTGGGTGTCTCGTGTTACTCGTGTTACAAATATATTCCTTTCCCTGCCAGTGTGTTTCGCTGTATCATACACCGGTGCCATAACACCGGTTTGCCATAAAGCGTGAGCAGTTATCTGCCAGATTTTCTCAACGCAACCACCCGCTTCGGTGGGTTTTTTTTTGTCGGAAAACTAGAGCCCGGCGCTAAACCCACCGCTTATTTCGCTGTAGTTTCGTTTATTTTGCCCAAACGCCCCAAACAAACAAAACTGACCCTTTCTTTTGGGGGGTGGGGTGGGGAGTGGGTTGTGGTACTCAATGGAAATCGAAACACACACACGCACACACACACACACATATCGTGCTACGGTGGAAAATCTCCGGCACGGGTCAAGTGGCTAAACTTTTTGGATGCTCGTGTCCGAACCTTGAAATTGTAATCTCCCAAGGCTTTGGCAGGAGATGTTACGGAGCATATAGCATCCACCGCTTCCACGATTGGCTTGAAGTGGGGAGGGAAGGTGGTGAGGTGGGAGAGGATGCAAAGAAAAACAAAATCAAACATTCATGTTGTGTCTTTCACGTGGCAGCAGCAGCACCAGCCAGACAATATGTGAGAAGCGTTGAAGGATTTGTCCGTCGTATGGGTTGTTTAGCGTTAGTTTTGAATGATTAATTTAACAAGCATTTTTTTTTAGCAAATGAACATTACCACAGTTAATTTATTTTCTCTTTTGACAGTGCCCTTTTTTGTTGTACGGGGGGGGGGGGGGGGGGGCGTGGATTGTTATGCGCTTTGTGAAAATGATTTTAAAAAAAGGAAACCCTTCGCAGATGTTGTGCAATTATTTCGCAAAAATCTTTTCCACTGCAAGCAAGCAAACATTAAAAAAACACACATCACAATTCTCTGTTCCTCACTATAAAAATATACCGATATTGATATCGGGCAGCCGGGTCCGGTTGCTGCTGGGTTGTTTTCACTGCTACCCCTCCCATCCGGTTCGCCTTTCCCGGCAGGGGATGTTTTCATACATTGTCATTACACCACTCGGCAAAAGCCAACCGCAAGCCTTAATAAGCTCTTTTGTTCAAATCAGCTTTATCGCTTGCGTAAATGAGCAGGGCAGCAAAAATGAAGCCGCGGTCAGCACATGGCGTGGCCATGTGTGTGTGTGTGTGTGTTTTTATGTTCCTACCACCCTCAGCCA
>STHB01011501.1:0-13783 GCA_018908115.1 Anopheles rivulorum | reverse complement strand
CCGGTGGTGTATTTGACAACGGCGCTAGGTCCCTAACACGACCGGACCGGGTTCAAATCCCATTCGGACCGTCCCCCCGTAGCATGGTCTGACTAGCCTGCTACGTGGTAAAATTAGTCTAATACGGTCTGTTCCGTTCTAACATAAATAAAAAAAAAAGAAAATAGTTATTTTATTAAAAGATTTACAAGAATATTGTTATAAATAAAAAGAGCTTTGCAAGAGTCATCCAAGCATCAATAAACAAGTAAAATAACAAAGAACAATCGGGGCGGCCCGGTGGTGTATTTGGCAACGGCGCTAGATCCCAACACGACCGGACCCGGTTCAAATCCCATCCGGACCGTTCCCCCGTAGTGAGCACTGACTTGTGCAGTTACGTGGTGTGGTATTTAATAGTCTAGTAAGCCATTTGATGCCCGGCATGACGGAGTAGGTCATTAAGCCGAAAAGAGAAAGAGAGAGATATAAATAAGTCAAGGCAGAGAAAAGTGTAAATAAAATTTATAAGGGATTAAAGTAATTATGTTGAAATTTATTGCGACACTTATTAAGTTAACAAAGAAAAGAACATCCACGCAACAAACAGTAAAACCAACTCCTGCTACTACTTCCGCACGTATGAAAGCACGCAGCGTAAAACAACTAACATGCCTAACATCAACATATATGCTCCGATGAGCGATTCTCTGTGGTCCATTCCAAACAATGTTTGCAACCTAGTCGCGCATATATACCCGCCCCAAAATCATGATGTCCACTGTTCCAAAATAGAAAAAAAGTAGTTGAATGTAAAATAATAGAACGGATTCGTAGTTTTTGTTTCTCTGCCCATTCTCCGTTCAAACGACAAACGACACTTTAGCGCTTTGGTTGGCCACGAAATGACCGTGTGTATGGCGTGGACAGAAGCAACAAAGGCCACACGATACGGTTGAGTTTGAGGCGGTAAAACTATACTATGCACACCGGCGTGGACCGTGAATGGGTGAAAAAGACTCCTGGACTGCTGGCTAGAGTGTCGATCCGGTTGGGACGTCTAAAAACTTTTAATGAGTGCACTCGAAACCCCCCGAGAGTAACACAAACACACACACACACACACATACACCAATAGAAACGAATTTTCGATCGTTGTTGCACCAGTTCCTGGACCGATTGTGTGTGACCGACGTGTGTAAAATAAATCATGGCCCTGGTCGAGCCGAGCCGGGAAGTCAATTTTAGACCTGTCAACCATTTTGCCATCGGTTCGCTCCAAAACTGACCCGTTTCCGTGATGGAGATATTTTTTTTTATGTGCAATTAAAAAAGTTCAATCCAGTAGTATCGTGTGCGCTTTTTTGGTTTCGGTGTCGCTCAGAATTCAGTTTTCACTGTGTACTGTGTACGAGCTACGTGAAATGTTTATTTGCAGCATCCAAGTGTGCGAGATAAAACACACAAATAGCACACAGACACACACACACACACAAAATTGGTGTAATTTTGTGAGCTTTTCCCTTTTTTGTTTGTTCTTGATTGGTTGAAAGCTCAATAACAAAGACAAAGAAAAAAGAACGCAAATTGCAACCAAGTATGAATGTTTATTTCCCATCGGTGGAAGCATGCAGCACACCAACTGAACAGCTTGAACCGGCGGCTAATTCAAGCGAATGAACGGATGCAAACTGCGACTGTCTGTGTGTGTGTGTGAGTAACATCATAAAGTGCATTTTTTATGCGTTGTGTTTTTTTTTTGCATTTCGACGACGCCAAACTTCCTGGTCGATCCTGCCTGATCCAATCGTCGTTCGCCTGTGCGGATGATCGTTGGGTTCGGGGGGGTTTTTTCTCATAATATTGGTATTCATATTTACACCGTGCCGGATGGCGGGGAAAAAAAACATGGCGGAAACCCGAAAACGAATGAAACTAAATTTCGTCCCCCTTTCCCCCTTTCTCCTCTCTCCTTTCCCACAGCAAAAGCTTCTACTCCATAAACAAAACAAAAAAACAAAAAAGAAAGTGCTGCGAAAGCACCATTTCCTCACGATCGCGTTAGCCCGGCAGTGTTGCCAGTCTTGCTGAGCAAATGCACAAATGGTGAAAACTTTTCTCATAAACCAAAGCTCGACAACACACTCGAATTGCTTCGGTTTGATTCGGAGTTCCTGTCTTTTTTTTTGGTGGGGGGGGGGCGAGTGTGTGAATGTGTGTATTGTTTTTCCACAACAAATGAGCACGAAAGGGTGTGTAAAACAGCGGACGGTGTATGGTGAAATGCTTACAAACCACTCAAACGGCTAGGCAACATTGAACTGTTTGTGGTTGAAAGGGGGTGGGGAGGGAGGGGGTATGAGGGAGGGAAATGGTACAGACACGCGTGAACGACTTTTCCTGGCTGCCATGCTTTACGCCCTTTTTTGGGGTCCCTTGCGCCCATGTTGTGGTTGTACCGTGGAAAAACCATCCCCTTTTTGGTAAAAAAAACATGGGAGGACGAACAAACGATTTGCACGAATATTCCCGTATGTCAATAAATGTGTTCTAGTGTGGTTGTTGGGGGGGGGGGGGGGGGGGGGGGGGGGGGGGGGGGGAGGAGAGGAGGTAAATGCATTCGTGGTTGTACAAGTGAAAATTATTATTTCGCTGGGCCCCCTTCTCGATCGGGTCGGAGCAACTTGGCAGTTTTCTTCCACTTTTGTGGTGCCACGTTTGTGGTGCCGGCTTTTCCATGGAGGTTAATAAACTACTACACGCCTTGTCGGTAGAGTGGTTTGTGTTTCATTTTGTTGTTTGTGTTGGTGGGCCAATGCAATGCAGTCTCCTTGCGTGTGCCTGTTGACAACCAGTTTCTGTCCTGCCGTGAAACAATTGTTCAAACTCGCTCGGGAGGCGAGCGAAAAAGCAGAAAAATGCATCCCCATCTCACGCCAAACGCGCCGGAAAATGTGGGGGAGGGAAGTTGCCATGTAACGGCAAAAATAAAAGCGAAAATTATTATTTCCTTTCCTCAATGAACTGCTGAAGCAAAAGTCGGTCAACGTGCATTTGCCACACTGCTGGTGAAGTGAACATTTAGCGGTTCGTAATTTTGCACCGTGCCAAATTCCAACTGCCACGTTCGGGGAGGCAATTTCACCCACTCTTGGGGGGGGGTAAGTATAAAATGAGTTGAAGTGAAAATTTGGAAACGTTTTCAGTCGTCGTGCACAACCGGATACAGGAATTGAATTGCTGCATGTGCTTACCACGTGCTCCGGTGCTAAAGTTGAGCTAAACATTTCGCACAGTCACCTAGGAAGGAACTGTTACTAGTCGTGATTGAAATAATTGGCAACTGGTGAAAAGTTTACAGCAGCAGAACGAACGAAACTACGCAACCAATCGTAATGTTTCGCCGTTCGCTAAACCTCGGAAAGGGAAAAGTGTTTTAAAAATGTAATATAAACCCCCCCCGGCTAATAAACCTTTCCAACAAATGGAGTTTCGCATTTTGCACCAACCTTGAAGGTAGTTGTTTCTGGACGACTTCAGTACGGTAATTCGATTTTCATTACCTCTGTTTTAATGTCGCGGTAGTAATAATAGTAAGCCAAAAAAGCGGGATACATTGAAACATATTTCTATGCTCGGTTGAAAGAACGGGAAGCTCGAAACTTACAGCAAAGGCAGCACAAGAAAACTCACCAACAAAACAAAACGTTCCTTGCGGTACGGTGCCTCAAAACTACCCCCGTTTAGTTCATAAATTAGATATTTTTATCACTTTTCGTTTATCGCTTTTGCCACAAGGTTGTAAGCCGCGGTGTGGTGGTTCCGATGTTGTTTTTTCTTTTCTTTTTTTGTGGTTGATTTTACTTATCTGAAACCGAACAGTAGAAGGCACCAATTCGGAAAGACAACGAATATAAACTGCCGAACACGCTGGTGAAGAGTCGGCAAACGATTTCCGATTTTTCGTTTCCCCAGCTTCAAAAACGCTTGGTGGTGTACGTTCGCGCCAAAGGAGGAACAGATTTTTTCCTCCTGCAGTCACATTTGCTCGGTGTGATGAAGTTGGGAAAACTGTGCGCGAATGGTGCAGGAGAGTAACAGGAAAAAAAACACACACCCCCTTTTAAATAAAACAAACTCCCGATCTCGCTCAAAAGAAAACAAAAAAAAAAACAGCAAGAGAAACACAACGTGCTTTTGCTTCAGTTTACACGTCCGTGTCATCGTTTCGTTCGTGATTTCGAACCCTTTTCAAAGAATTTACTGTCCGTAAGAGAAAACGGGTGGCAGACCCCATTTTGCTGTAACAACGCGGTCTCCCTCGGCCGGGGGAAAGAGTTGGCAAAGTAAAGAAAGCTTTACAACCATTTCTGTGCGTGTGTGTGTGTGTGTGTGTGTGTGTGTGTGTGTGTGTGTGTGTGTGTGTGTGTGTGTGTGTCCCATCCCAACAAGCGTTCGGAGTTTGACCCGGTTTGGCCCTTCGGTGCAGCGGTATGGTGACAATCGAGTACAGTTTTTTCTTTTCCGCCTCGTGGCGCAATGAAGTTGTTTCCTGGGAAAGCTCATAACTTTTGTCCTTCTTTTCTCTCTTTCTCTCTCTCTCTCTCACTCACTCTCCCCTTCTCGCTTTATTTGAGAAATTGGAAACCGCAGCAAAAAACACAACAGAAGTAAATCGTGACAATACGATGGTAGTAAAGATGGAAATCAAAGAAAGTCGTAACATAAAAAATCTAAAGGACACAGCACACTTGAACTAAAAGAATGCAAGCAGAAGGAACTAGGTAGAAAAGGAAAAAATAAATCTTTTTTTCCCGATGGAAACAAAACGCACTAGCAGCTTGACACGGATACGAAAAATAAACACTAAATTGGATTAAAACTTGCTGTAAAGAGTTAAAAAAAGATATATAAAAAAAGCATTTAACTGATAAATTGTGCAATGTGTAGTGTGAATGTAGTTAACAAAAAAGGACAAATCTCTCCAGCCTCCGCTTTAATGAGTAACTTCCTCGCAACGCGCTGTGGTCACATAGTTGGTGTTGCACGAACATTCCCACCTAAAAACCCCAATTCATTCACGGGTTTATTTATGTTTTTTTTTTTTTAACACTTTGAAAGCATTTTGTGCATCCCGTGAAAATGCTGGGTTTTGGGGCAAATTACTAGCGACACGTGGTTTTGTGGGTTTGCCGCTTACCAGTTACGACCGTACCCACCCACCATTACCATTGTTCTGAACTCTAATTAAAAGTTAGCGCATAGTTCCACGGAGCGGTGAATTAAGTTTTTGCCGCCAGATCGATAAGGAATCTTTTTGCCACTCGTTAGAAGAAGGTGATTTACGCCGGATAAGATGATGGTTTTGTAAAATGAGCCTTGGGGGAGGGGGTAGGGTGGGGGGAGTTTTTTTGTGTTCCTGTTCATTGCTGTTTAGATTTTATTGCTTCATTTCGCCGGATCTCACATTTCACAGTTGTGTGCGTTGTGCGTTAGTTAAATGGATTTACCGAAATTGTTCGCTCGGAAGAGCGATAACGGTTGATAAGTTTTACGTCAGTGTCATAATTTTAGCTTCTTTCTTCCTTCTGCAATTGTTTTCGAAGCAAAAAAAATCGTTTTTAAATAATGAACAGAATTGTTCCAATTAATTTGTTCTTTAAAGCTTTAGTATTTGTTGTATTCTCTATACTTAAAACGTAATTTATAAAAGCGAGTCTTAGTCACTTAGTGGTTTCTAGTTAATAAAACGCAATGAATATGCTCTCTTTCTCATTTTACATTGTATAATAAAACTATCAAAAAGAGACATTCAAGATATCCAGAAGCAATTTGCAGATGGTTTTGTATTCGTTTTGTCCTTTTCTGTCCAAAACGCAATATTTTTCTCGCTCCTATTAGTCTCCTTTCGTGACAAATAATTACATTATTAGGGATGACAGCGTTAACTGTTTGGATTGACAGTTGTTTACTAACAACTGTCTGTCACTTTTTTTTTGAAAGGTAAACAAAATTACAATTTTGACATTTTCATCCTTCGTTTTGACAACTAACAGGACGGGGCTGGACAACAACTATGGGAATGATTTAATATGTCCAGTATTAAGTTTAAAGAAAGGCAGTTAAAATATTATCATAATAAGGATTGACAATACTGAAAATCATTAAAAGCGTACTTCAATCAATTCATCCTGAAATCGCTCCTGTGACCAAAACCAGAAATTCATTGCAAGCGCCTAGTCATACCAATCTTCTTTGTATCGAATTTTGCTATACACAATTGTGGGCACAGTGCGGATCTACGGCTTATTTGATTGACCTTTGAAATTTGCATTCGAGCGCAAAACCATCCCTCATATTTGGTTTGAAATTGGTTCCAAGAAAACCAATTAACTTCACACCTCGTAACCACCACATAGAACACACCCTGTGCAACACAAAAACCCATCCCTCCCCCCCCCCACACACACACACACACATACGAGTAACCACACAAATGGGGCAGACAAAATTGAAGATGAAAGATTTATGCCACGGTCAGTGTCCGGCCGGGCGAACAAAAAGCCCGCGAAACATTTATCAGCACCGGGCAACATCTGCGTGCGCAACGCGCCACGGCCAAAACTTTCGCGAGATGATCAGAAAAATCTGATTAAACTTGTGTTAAGTTGCTGTAAGACGATGTTGATCCTGTGGAAGCTTTCCTGTACCATGGCACGTCACGCCGCCGGTAAACAATTGGCAGCTTTTCTTCGCTTTCCGCTTTGTCTGACATGAAAATCTCGGGCACAAAATTCCATCCCCCAAAATCAATGGACACACCGTGGCCGTGTCTATTCGGGAAACTGCGCGCGAGAGAGTCCTCCGGCGAACCATTAATCATTGGACAGGCTCGGTGCGTTACGGTTCGGTTTTGGGTCGCCCGTTTTTCTTCTATTCTTGTTTTTGCTCCCCGTCCGGGGGGGGAAATTCCTTCCCAGGGAATATCACGACGCGAAGGCAAATTTCCGATTTAGTTACGCTTATCGAAAACCGTTTTTCGGTTCCCGTTCCACCTTTTCTTACCGCAGACGGCACCCAAGGTTTGCATTGACCCCATTGAGACTTGTTTCTTCTACAGCTGCTTTTTATTGTTCAAAAAAGAAAATGGAAAATAGGGCTCGAGGAACAGCTTTTCCCTAACAGTTTCCTCAACAGACCGATTCGGTTCCTTCAACACGCAGGCAATGAATTTCTCCTTTTTTGCCAACAATATTTGGAGCCAGTTGTGTTTCGCTGGCAAGTAATAACCAGCACCAACAAGCAAGGACGAGGCACGCCGCGAGAAGTCAAAGTTTTATGGCCCGGGTTTTTCCTTCGGCTGCTGCAAACAATTTCCCCCCATCGGATCGGAACGAAGCGACAAAATGCTTGATGAAGTCGATAATGGGGCAGTCGATTTGGGGAAGCAGAAGGCGTGCGCGGTGCGAATTAGTGCGGGTGGGTGGGAGGTTGTGTGTGGGGAGGAAAGGAAGAAGAAAATTAAACATTAATTCATAAATATAACAATTTTGCCCCGGCGACGCAGAAGCCCAATGACGGAACGGAACGAGCAAAGTTTTGTGTGTAGCGCGCCGTGAATCGCAGCCCCGGGGGCGGCTTGATTTTTACCGATGACGAACGATTCGCGTGACTGAGGCCCGTTTTTTTTTTATGGTTAGGATGGGTGAAACAGCTGACAAGGAGTTGTTGTGAATGAAAGGAGCCGCAAACCAAGCAGGGACCACGTTTTGAGCAGCACGCTGAGTGCTTTTTTCCATTCGGTGATTGGTAGGAAAACCAAGGAAGAGGAGTGAAAAACGCGATCGTGTTGGTGTTTTTTTTTGTTCTTGTCGCTTCAACGACAACGCAAAGGACGCTAGCTAACCACCCGGCAGTCGGTCGTCGGTTTGGGACCAGCACCGGCCCTGGATTAAAATAATTTCCGGAAAATTTTCATAATGATTCATTATTAATTATGTTAACGATCTGCTGCCGACGCGCCATCCATAATGGGGAAGGTGGGAGAATGCATGTGACGCAAGGGTGGCACACGTGGCGGACGGAAGGTGAGATGCGTGCTTTTAGCGACCATTACCCATTACGGGGACAGCCCTACATGGTCTGAATGCAGGCCGGGTTTTGTTTTTTCTTTCGTATGTGTGTGTGTGTGTGTATAAATAATGCCATAAACCACCGGTTTCGGAAATGCTTGAAATAACACCCCCTCCCGCACACACCCACACACACACACACACATTAAGTGAAACTTCCGCTTCATTTACGTGACATGTACAAAATCAGAGCAAGCGCAAGGGAGAACACGAGTGGGAAGGAGGAAGGGGGAGGAAGGGGGAGGTGGTGATTGGTGTTGGAGCAATCCAGCAGTCCTTGCGGTGTGGGAAGGCTAGTGTGGGGATGTCACGTCACGCGACAGTGAGCATGACTATGCCGAATATGTTGTTTACGATGATGGGAACGCTGATAATTATGTTGAAAATTGTTCCACCAGCAAGCGAATGCTGCACTGCACACTGTCCACTCCACTGAAGGGAAGAAGAGAGAATGAGATGGGAGAGTGGGTAGCTTTTTAACACACACACAGAGAGAGAGAGAGAGCGAAAGAGGACAGCACCTTATGAAGGAATAGCCGGAAAATAGGGACGGTTAAGCGAACGGCTAGTGGCCAGGCGCCAGTGTGTTCCCGTTTGATTGAACGCAGCATTTAAACAATCACGCAAACGGTAGCGCAGCTTTCTGATGGTGGGAAAAAGCTGAAAAGTTGACGATTTATTTCATTCGGCAGCAGCCGTATTTTAACGCTATTTGCTTGATCCGGTGTACCATCAATCAACCATTGATCGAATTGTTTTAAGATGATAAGCACACATACACACACACACACACACACCCATGCGGGGTTAATTGTTTCGTTCATTAGACAGAATAGTGTGTAATTAAATCATAACAAATGAAAATTCTAGCTTTTCGAAAATACTAAACAAAAAATTGCATAGTTCCAGGCGGAAGTCAGGCAACGCACAAAAGTATGCAATCAGCCACACAAAAGGATTTGTTAATGCGCGTTAAAGTGTTGCGTTCAGCAGGCCTGTGGTTTTCAGTAAAAGTGAGTGAACTAATTGTATTCGGAAAAAATACTTTTCTTTCTTTAAGCTATAAAATGGCTAAATCTTTCATTAACAAAATAATTCAATAAAACATTGATTTACTGAAACATAAAAATATTATAAAGTAATCTGTAAAGTTTAATATGCCAATAAAGTTTAAACCTCTTATCCCATGCGTGATGAAGCAATATTCATCAAAACCACTATTAATTAATTATATTAGTTTTGTTATGAATTTTGCTTCACCTTTAGCAGTTTCACAACATCAAACCGCAATCGTTTAAGTTTGATTTGATTTGTTGTTTCGAGTGTGAAGGAACCCATTTCTAGCAGCAAAATCCGTAAAGTTTAACACTTTAGCACCATAAACATGGTGCTGTATCGTTATTACATTTCATCCTATCTGGTCCCCTAGAGCCATTATGGTGCGCAAATTCATAAACACCGGGTAGCAACATCTAGGATCGTATCGTATTGAAGGTGAGCGGAGGTTTAAGATATCCTTATCAAACGATACAAGACACACGCATGTCTTAACACCGTACATGTATTCCGCACCACTGTGAATGAATGGTTCGTTCACAGATACACACGCAGCCACGCTGTGTTTGACACGTTATGCAAATGTACTTTCTTCTCATGTCGCAAACTCCTGCTGCGATCTACGCACGCACGCACGCACGTTGTTCGACAACGTGGATTATTTCCGTAGAAAATTCGTTTTTTTTTCTCCATGAGAATAAAAAAAATATAGTCATTTAGCAAACCGTAAGAGTGCCAGCACAAGAGTGTGTCTAAAAATGATGCTGTCGAAGGTGAAGATCCGTGCACATGTGTGTGTGTATAGGAATTAGAAAATTGTCCCTTCTTTTCCGACGAACACCGACACACCGGTTCGCACGTGCACGTGAAAGTGGGCCGCGAGCTTAAAGCCCGCTGCGCGAAATACACCTTCCATATTGTATGGGCGCAAAGAAAGCGCGGTTTCCGGTACCAATTGTTGGTTTTTTTTGTAGGGGGTTTTTTTTTCACTTTTTCCCCCATTATGGACACCGGAACGCTTGCTTGTCGCGATAAAAATACAACCGTTGCGAGCGTGTGCGTTGGAAATGTTTTCGCGAGCGGAATGGGGATCTCATGCAACTTTTAAATTCCATTTCGTTTGGTAATTTCACTCCACAACCCCAACTCCCCGCCCTCCACCCCCCCCTCTCCCAACCGAATTCTACCAGTTCGCCGTACGAACTGCAGAAATACTCACATACTCACAAACGGTTCTTCTGCTGCTCATTTCCGGACCATTCCGTTGTTCCGGTTTTGCGAAGGTTTTCTGCACAAGAGATTTTGCTATTTCCGCACCGAAATAATGTGTGCCCGAAAGGGGAGGGGGGAGGGTTTCGGGCCGGAGCTCACTTTTCCATCGAAGGAAAGCTGCAAGACGCCTCTCGGAAAGCTTTTAATACGAGCTGAATTATTAAATAAATTTGTGCCCACATTCTTTCCCTTTGCTTTCGGTGTACGTGTATGTGTGTGTGTGTGATTTTTTTTGTTAGTTTTCCATTTCCACTCATTTCACCTTTTTCTTAAGCTTTCGATCGTGATGGAAGTGTTCGGTTGTTGGTTGGACGTTGGTTTTTTCTTTCTTTCGTTCCTTCCCAATAGTTTTAGCTTGTTTCATCAACGCGCACGCGAGCTCCTACGCAAAACGGAAAGGATTTTCCTTTTATTTTCAAAACCTCAAATCAGAGTTAGCAATGTTGCTAGTTTCTTAGCTGCCTAGAAGCAAACAAGGAACTGTGCACAGGCAAGAAAAAAACAATTGGGCACGTCCGTCGACACAATCCGAAAGGTGTTTGTGGCTACGGGGAACAGACGTTCTGCGAAGATCGCTAGGATAAAAGGGTTTTTGCGGCACCGAAATGAGCACCAATCGCACAATCCGCGTGGCGGACACCGTGGAGGTCCGTGGTGGTAGCACAAGAAGAAAAAAAAGAAGAATTAAATTAATGAAAAGTTGTGTGAAAAGTTTTGTTTCCCATGTTTGAGTTAGCCGAACCGTTCCGCCGAAAGACGCGAGTGCCGCAGTATTCGACCAAAAAAGCATTGGCGGGGTCTAGACCAAACCAGACCGTGTGAAGTTTTGTTGTACAAGGGGGGCGGGTAAAAGAATTAGGAAGAGAAGGGTAAGGGGGTAGGTAAGGGGTGAAAAAAGAAGTTAAATAAAACTGTGAACAGTGAGGCCACACAGGGTTGAAAAATACAACAAAAACAACAAAAAAAAGATGGCCGCTGTCTAGGTCTATGGGGGTGATGGGAGCCCGGGGTGGTGACTGTCGCTACAGGAAAAGAAAAACAATCGTATAACAAGAGCGAAACACATTATAAGTGAAAAGTTTTGCCACCCTCGGCTCCCCACCTTTCACCATCCTTCATCCCTCAGCCAGGGTGCGACACAGCACTCACAGCGACTAACCGCGTTTTGCGTTTTGCTACAATTGAAGCACTTTTGGCAGTCACTTAAACACCAGCACCACTGTTTAGTGCACACCAACACACTATGTACGTGTGTGTATGTGTGTGTGTGTCAGAGAGGAAATTTTACGGTCAGGTCTAGCCTAATTTTAGACACGACTTTCCCGCGACATTCAGCGTGCCCGCGATACAAGTTTGGGGTGCACTGTTTTGTGCCTTATTTTCTTCTCCGCCGACTTTTTGCCGACCACACGCGGACAATATTAAGGCAATGGTTGCCAGCACGGATAAAGTTTTGCGTAAAGTTTAAAGCTATCTTTCATCGAGTGCATTGTTGTGTTCGCAGGACAAACTGCTTTGTTAAAACGGGGATAAATCGCTAAGAAGCCAAGTGGTACGATTATAGGGTGTTTTTTTGGAGGACGCAGCTAGTTTTCAGCAGCAAACACTGGGACGTAATTCTTTAAGCTTTGGAAGGATTTTAACAGTAAGCGGACGCGGATACAATAGAATTGTAGTTTGTAAGGCACTGCACAGCAATGGAAGGAATTCGAAAGATACAAAAAACTATTTTTCATGGATGGATTCCTTTGTGAAAAAAAGAGTTCTTTATCTCGCACAACTCTCTTCTGACAAATCTGACCAAAAAGGTATGATAAATTAAAACCATAATTAGATAAATTCTAAGGTATTTTATTTTTCTGTTGGAGCATTCTACTCACCGTTTAACAAGCGCTTTGTGCTCATTTTCCTGGCTAATAGCGACCATCGCATGCTTGCACGTCGGTACCACCTTCTGCCGGATCGTCCAGTAGCAGGTGACGTTGCGTGGATACATACCCGGATAGTTGGGACTCTGGAGACGACACTTTTTCCGGTAGCATTCGTCGTACTGTCGCGTACAGTACGTCCCCGGTGTGACTCGTCCCAGTTCCAGCAATTCGCTCGGTGCACCGTACCTGATGGGAAACCGGGAAGTTTGTTAAAGTGAAACGGTTGTACTACAAGCATGGACAAGATACTGAAGTAGTGGCCCTAAAGCGTCGATGTTGGTGATGGAAACGTGTTTCTGTTTTGTTTTCCTGTCCAAAGTTTGAATGGGTTCGTTTTTTTCCTGGAAAACCTCAATGGCACGATTATCAGTAACTTGAAGTACTCTGAGTTTGATGATCAACTCTGCTTAAGATCTACACTCCAGAAATGATCTCCTGAGTTCTTCCTTTTGGCATGGGGAAAAAAACATTTTAAATTTGAAAACAAAAACACTCGGTAAAAGTTAACCCAAAAAGGTATAATAACGAAACCCTCCAAGGAAAACACTCCAAGTACAGAACACGATTGGCGCGAGGCTTCAATATATCGATTTCGTTACGAAGAAAAACGCTTCGGACATCGGTTTTTAATCGAAATCGTAAGCGAAGGATGAAAAAAAAAACACACAGAGAGAAAGATAGAGAGCCGTGAAAGGTACTACGGAAAATTATTCCATTTCATCAAGTTCGTCAACCTGCAGTAAAGAAAAGAAAGGAAAGAGAAGAAAAAAAACAAGAATCGTGCCACATTATATAAATGAGAACCTAAAAAAAAAAGAAACAAAAATGCGGAAATATTCCACTAGTGGGTCAAAGAATAGAAAAAACACGCAAAATGAGAAGTGTTTTGGTGCTCAATTTTCCACTTCATCGGTTTCAAATTGAGTTGAAGGAAATGAATGAAAGTAACGTAGGATGACGAGGCTGGATCGTGGAAGTGTTGGGGCAAATGAAGGTAAAGTGGACCCTTGATAAGAAATAGTAACCGAATGATGGACTGGTACACTGGTGGCTGAATGATGGCGTAACAGAACACGAGGCGCACAGCCAAATCCACACTACAATTGGTGGATTTCGCTTTTTCCATTTAATTCACAAGAATGTTTTGTTGTGTGCGTTTCGTTCCTTTTCCCTGGGTTTGGCACGTCTTACTTCCGCTGCGGTTGTGAGCTGGCTGCGGTTGTGTTTGTGTGAGAGTATTCTTTCTTCTTCGATGAAAGACACAGCGCTACAGGGAAATAATGGTACAATCTCCGCAAATGTAACAGCAACGTCACGGGCATTTCTTTTGTCGCCGGCACACGCCGGGTGTTTGGGCAATGTTTAGCGCCATTCGTTTCCATGCTGCCATCGTTCGTTCAACCAGCAACCAGG
>STHB01011481.1:0-13787 GCA_018908115.1 Anopheles rivulorum | reverse complement strand
TAATTGTTTCGCATCATAATTGATCAACCGGCTGATAAACATGGAGCTGGAAGTAGAGATGTTTCTTTTTTATATAAAGTCGAATGACAAGTGAGACTGGTTTTTTATCATAATCAAATGGACAGTTTGGAAAACGCTTCGTCATACGGTGGAATGAAGTTAACTATTCTGTGTGGTTCATCAATAACCCCTTGAGTCCTAAAACTAAAAGTCATCCAGAACAAAATGCACAAGAAAAACACAGAGATCGTTTTATGATGGGGGTTTGTTGGATGACTTTGATGTTGAATGCATAAACAAGAAGGTAATTAATTTGGGTTGGTGCTTTCGTTAAAAGAAGTCGTATGTTTTAATTAGAACTAGAAACCTGTATTTAGAAGAACATTGGAATAAAATAAAACATCGATTAGAAGGAAACAATTGTTTTCCTTAATGTTTAGTTTTGTTCAAAATTAAGAAACTATTGATTCCAATGAATTAAGCTTCATTCATATTCATAAATGAAGATATTCTTCGGGATGATTGAAGATGGTTTTAAGACACTTTTTTTAAGGGTTTTTTATCAAATATTTGATAGGGGTTCTTTTCATAACAATATAAAGACACAGAGGGTATCATGGAAAATTCTGAAGTTTCGTTACAATTGTTAATAATATAACCGTGGTTGGTAAGAAGTGAAACACGTTAGTTATGAACGTCACGAGAGTGATTTAAAATTTGTCTATTTACAACAAAATAAAGAATTCTGAAAATTAAGAAAAAAATTAATGAAGATTCCATAAGAATTAAATTAGAATCAAAGAAGTTTTGCCTAAAGATTCTTCTTATCAGGTTCTCGACAATGGTGTCAATCTCTACTGAAACAATATTTTTTTGGAATATTCTTGTTAGTTGTAAAACATTATATTAAGACAAAGAAGTTTTATTGTGGGAAAACTATGTAAGCGCATGAAGTTAAATTGTAACTTCGTTGTTGAACTATATTCAAGTTATTCCAGCAAAAGTTTTAGGCTTTTAAATATTTTTTTTTCAATGTTTACTGTTTTTTGTCTGCAAAAATAGCAATTTAACAAGAATATACTAATAGTAAAGTAATTTCGTCAAATATAAAGTCAAATGTTTTTTTTTCCGAACGATTTGCAATTTCATTGCTGATCACAAACCACACAATGCCTTCGCCTCGTTTCAGAGAATTGTTCGCACTAAACACCAAACTATTTGATTTGAGTTTGACAAATATGAAACAGAGGGTCATTTGTTTAACGAGATTGGATTTACAGATCGCCCCCCTGTCCGGTGTCATTCAAATCTGGCCTCATTCCCATCATCCACTCCAGCACGTTTGTCAATAAAAATGCAAATTTTACATCGCTTTTAAAGCAATGTAATTAATTAAAATCAACTCACCGGCTTTCCCCTACCTATTTAGTGTATTCGAAGGAAAATCGATATGTTTAGCGACTGTGATCGCATCGGAATTTATGTTGAAGTAAAAAAAACCTTTCCGAGTGCCGGAACCCATCAGCACCCATCAAACAGCAGCAGCACCAGCAGCACATTCCCGGTGCGGTTTCACTGTCCATTTACTCCGGTTTTTTTTATTTGGTGTGGTGGTCAAAAGAGGGTGCCTAATTAAAAACGCATTTCCTGCGCCGGTATGCTAATTTGTGATGCATGTTAGTTACACCGGGACCGGGACGAACGAAATGATAACCCGTAGCGGATCGGTTAGATCGTTGTCCGCTTGGTTCCTGTGCGTTCTTCCTGTTGGTGTGCCCATCCTCGGACTCGTGGTGACTCCGTACCGAATGGTCAGCGACACATAACATCGTATCCAAAAAGCGAGCTAGCTCCAGTTTTTCGTAGCTCAAAAATCAATTCTAAAGGGCATACGCAGGAGTAGAAGTTTGTGAGGGTGTAGACGAGTGTGAGAGGAGTCAGGAAATCCGAAACGTCAGCCGCACTAATCCTCTGGCGAGTAGCCGGCCGTTTCAACGCTAAGGAACGTGACGCGCTTTACGCCAAATGAAAAATGACTCCCAAAAGTTGGCCGGTGTGTAGAGCCGTGTGCCGGGTCCGTTTGCTTCTTAACTCTTCGAGTTCGGGTTTCGGCAGACCCCCCCGGGAGGGGTGGACCACTTGGAGCAGGTACGTAGGAAGGGGACCTGAAGAGAAATACTTCAGAATCTCCGGGAATTATTGATGACCATCAGTTGTGGAGCATTCGCGTACCGGTGCCGGGCCGTAGCCCGGACGAACCTCCCACCGGGGTGCCGTTTCGACCAGCGAAAGCTTCTGAAAGGGAAGCGCGTGTGCCAGAAGCATGAAGTTTTGTTCGTCGAACAAAAGACGAGCTGTCCACGTCGCGACGCACCCTGTTTTATTCTCTCTGTCCGCTCCGACCCGCAGCATGCCGGAGCAATAGCTGAAATAAAACGGTTTACAAATGTAATTAAAAATTATAATTTATCATACCGCCACCGAACGCTGTCGACCCTTTTTGCCGCGCGAGTGACCTGGGCATATCATTTTTCTTACCGTCCGTGGCGTTTAGAAGCCGGGTCGCCTGGCTGCGATACACATTCTTGCTTGTGCGTTTGGGCTAAGGTAGAATGGTGGATCATTTCGTAGTCAACGCTTCTGGCCTGGTTAGGCGCTGGCACAACGAGCGGTCCACAATGTGAGTCCGTCCGTCGCGAGTACCCCTAGGGCGACAAAACGGAACGCCCAACGGAACCGGGGTTTGGAAGGAAAGCGAAAAACCAAGAAAACAAGACACCCAAAGAAGGTGAGTTTACTCGCGTTCGATAAATGATTAAATACCGACAGCCAATGTACGACTGTTCGAAGCACTGGATTATTAATTTGGGTCCATGGGCCGAGGGCCTTGGGTTGGGTTTGTTTTTTTTTTCTCTCTCTTTCGGCTTCCCAACTGATCATTGACCGAGTTGTAAAGAACGAAAACCACCAAGCAGCGGGTCACCACCAGGTATCGGAGGTCTCGGCTCGATGTTTACCGTGTCCGGTTTTTACCTCGCCTCCGGGCGAGGTGAATAAATGTTTGATTTAATTGCTGATCAGACGATCGAAACGTCTCCGTATCTAGGGTGCCTGTGGTCGTTTGAGTCTCTCTCTCTCTCTCACACATACACACACACACACTCCTTTGATGTAGAAAGTTAAACATTACCCATCAATTTGTTTATGGTTATGTTGGAGTGATGACTGTACGCGAGCAGAACAAATTGATAGCTGTTATCTATTTTTGGGCCGCGCAATGTTGATGAGAATGCATAAAGAATGATGCTAGCGAGGTTTATGTCATTACTCAATTGTAGCCAATGTTATGTAATAAAAATGTGGTTTAATAATGTATTGCACGACTGTTTCGATTGATAATCAACTAAATCATACGAATTTGGTGAGGTACGGGTTTTGACAAGAATTTAAAAAATTAATGATTATTAAGCTTTTATTGAAAGATCAGTTACTGAATACAGTAAACATGGAAAATTTTGAATTTTTAATAACAAAAATGAGAAGGTTGGAATATCCTTTAAATAAAAATTGAATATCACTTGCAACCACGTTACATACCTATTATTAAGAATAAAATATTACAGAACTAATGCTGGTTAGCGATTGAAAATAAAGTACAATAAATCTAAATTTATGGGAAATTCCGTCGTTCCTTCAATAAAAATAAAATTAAGAAACTAATACACAAATGAAAAACGCGAAAAAATACGTAAAAAATAAACAAATAAACAAATGAAAAAGTAAAGGAAATAAACAAAGCAAATGATTAATTGAATAATTATATCAATAAATAGCTCAAATTGATTTGATTGAAATGTGTTTCACGTCATGTTGTGCAAAATCACTTAAGTTCTTCATATCTTATGTATTTTTTCGAGGTTTTGATATCATTGATAAATTTTTGATTATTTGTTTGTTTACTATGTTTCTCACTTTTTTTTTTACCATATTTGTAGCTAGATTTGTATTTACACATTTATTCGATTGGTTTATTGTCATTAATTATATTAATCTTTACCTTATTATTACACAAAAAACTTTTGGTTTATGAATGATTGTTCAAATGTGCAAATTAGAATGTGTGAATAATAATATTTTAGCAGTTTTTAATTATTTTGCATTCTATATTACCGAAATAAATTAATTTTAAAAGCGCCTACAGTGTGCTTCATATCTTCAACGCTTTACGAATTAGATTCTAACCCTACGAATTACGAATTACGAATTACGAATAACATTCAACTGCTAATATTTATAACATTTCTACCTACAAATGAGCTTTGTTGTATGAGTTTGGAACCATTTCCACGCTAAATTTATTTCTTACAATCAGATAAGCGCGCTAGGGTACATTAAAACGCAAAGTTAATAACATCATCACGCGTGAGCAATGGGCTACTTATAGTAAATTTATTCTCAAAAATGGTTCTATTTTACCTTGCCCGGCACGATGTTTTCTAACCGCTGCTACAAATTATTCCGCGTTGCGCATGCATAACACAATAAACACAATGTTATAATTTTACCAGCCAAAAAAAAAAACGGGAACGACATTTTAAGAAGAACGTTTGACAGAAATGTCTCATTCAGCGTCATAAAAGTATGTGTAATAAAAATATGCTTTTTATACTTATTGCCTGGACGGGATGGACGCATTCTCGGTTTTTGGGGATGCGCCATAACAAATAAACAACGCGAAAGTGAGCAGCGTGTCGACTTGCGGTGGCCGGTTAAGCTAAATAAAAAAACCCCCCGTGATGGAACGTTTGCATTCATCAGAAAGATTAAGCAAACGACATTCCTAGACAAGTTTTTCTTTCTGCCACCCCTCTGCTGAACAACAAACATTGCATATTAGTGGTGAAATTTATCCTTCCCTCTTTTTGTGTTTTCTCCCCAGAAGAAAAGAATAAAAAAATACATTGTCACGTTCACGGTGCTGTGAAAATGGAATCGCTTCCGTTGCCCCGTTCCGTTACTAGACAATGATTTGGCTTTGATACAGCCTGCTGGCGATTTACATTTACACACCGCGTTGCACAATGTAAACCCTTCGGATTTGGAGATGTTTTCGCCCCCTTTTTGTCCGTCAGCATCAACCCCTAAATAATGAAGCACTAAAAATCTTATACACACACACGCGCGCGCGCAGGCCACACAATGGATAGTTGGGAGATGGGACTAAACTTCTTTATTTGTTCTACAAGTTAATTTCACTGGTCCGGCTGGGGCAAAAACTCCAGTAGCGATGAGGAATCGCTTCAGTTTTTGAGAAACCTCTGGGTGGGTGGGTTGAGTTTGGGAATGGAATATTCTCCCCGCCTCCCTTCGCACCCCTTTCCTTTCAGAGTGCCAACTCGTGCACGTTGGGTGCTAAAACAAACACACACACACACACTCTGTCAGTGACTCGCGTGGAAAACGCGTTGAACGGAAAAAGGTCCGATAATAGACGGAAAAATATGACTTAGTTAGCATTTTATGACGCTCAGTTGTTCTGGAGCGTTCCCGAGATCCAGGCTGGGGTTGCTGTGAGCTAGCGCTGTTGATATGCAGTTGACTTCCGTCATTAACCGACTGACAAGTGGATTATTATGTAGAATGGGAAGTTTTAGATTTCGATCTGCGCGTCCGCAGCTGCCCTTTCGCCGCATTCGGTCGACGTTCGGCTGGGAAAGTAAACAAAAGGCCTCCCGGGTGATGGCGCGAGCACACTCCTCAGTAGTGCTAAGAAGTTGTGTCTTCTGCGTGAGGAGTGAGTGACAGCTTGACGGCGACCAAAAAAAAAAAACGAAACCACTCGGAACATTCGGCCCAAATTTGCCCCGTTTGCTGGTTGGTTGCAGTCGTGCTAGTTCTGTGCCAAATGTGTGTGAGCTTGGAAACCTTTCGCAATCGGTAAGGCTTTGTTTTCTAGTTTTGTTTGGGGGGAAAAAAAAGTAAAACCGCGTCAAACAAAACAGCCGAGCAGCAAAAGAAAGAAAGACCGATCCAACCGAGGAGGCATAAATTATCGCGCACGAAGAAAGTGCTCACCATTCGAACGGTCGCCTATCGTGTCTGGTCAGGAGGGTTCCACCGTTCTGACGCGATAATTATCATAAATAAAGTATAATTATGGCCAGGTTTTGTTATGATAATTGGCAGCTGATTCCGAGACGTTCCGGGACACAAAGACACATACACACACACATGGATACACACAGGGGAAGCAATTGACTGCTTGCCGAGGGTCTCATCCCAGAAACGAGCTCTAGCCATTTAAACGCTGAAACTCCCGAATGATGGGTGTTTATTGCACACCCGCACCGAGTGATAACCCCAGACAGAGCAGAGAGAAGGACAAACTTTTTCCACTTTTGCGACCCTTAAATGCGCCTTGCGACCGAAGCGGGCGACCCTAGGACACCGGTACACCTTTTCCGTGCTTAATGGTCTGCAGCTTGGCGTGCGTTTCGGCTCGCTCGAACGTTAAATTCGTTTTTGACAGCCTCCAAAAATGCAATTGTCCTGCCAGGAGTGTGTGCTGCCGCAGACAAGTTTCCCAAGGTTGTTATTTTTTTTTTTTGGGTTCATTTCTCCTCGCACGAAGGGACACTGCAATTTGTTCTAATTGCCTGCACACGACAGGAGAAACGTTGGAAGTCGCATCAGAAAATACGCGTGAGGCACGAGGTTAGGTAGGTTTGAGGTGATAAACCGGGACCAAGGACGGGTACGATGCAATTAGATTTCGTACCGTGAGTTTAGAACTTCCTGGCGCGAAGAAAGGTGTGAGCGTCCTTGGAGGAAGTTACAACTTTACCGAAAAAGCTGCAGCCCAGAATGACTTTTAACATTCCAAGCAGAATTGGGTAATAGTTCTTGGAAGTGTCGAAATGAAGGTTGAAGGAGAACCAGAGTTTGGAAAAAATGCAGCCACTTCTTCACGAGTTCTTCATGTGAAGATGAAAATCTTAAGGCACTCGCGGGAAAACAAACTGTGTTCGACAGCGATCGAGCGGCTGTCACTTAACCACATACAGCGTGTGTGTGTGTGTGGAGTGTGTCAAAATCCGTCAGAATAGCATCCTTGTCGGGATCCAAGCGAGTTGTTTGAGTTGCGTCCTCATCGACGCAGCCGATATCGAGAGAGCGAAAATTTATTCAAATCACCACTCGGCTGGAGATCGTTGGAATACATCAGCCAGCCAGCCTTAATCGAACGTAAAATCCACTTCATACGGTAGTGGGCATCGGTAAGGTGTGAAGTACGTGATGGGTTCGAACGAGCCTCAACGATACTCGACGGCCGATCCAGCCCGTTCTCGGGTTTCGGCTTGATTGCTTGATAGGTGCCGCCATCCGCCGTAGAACCGTTTTGCAGATATTGAAACGATCGTGGCAGACAATCATCGCCCAACAGCTGCTCCCCGAACCGAGCAGGGCTCGGAAAGCGTCGTTCCCAGCGCAACGATCAGCGCGGGAGCTAATAAGAAAAAAACCTGTTCGATCGCCAAGTGTGTGTGTGTGCTTCCACTTTTGGGGAGCAAACCCCCCCTCCTCCCTTCCTCCCCCGAATCGATAGCCGTCTCTCCACGCCCGTCATTAACATTCTTCAGCTGCTGCTGGTTCGTTTTGCGGTGCAGAAAGAAAGCCGGAGAATAACCGTTTCGAGGCCGCGTTTTGGTTAGCTTCCTGGCCGGGCTGCAAGCGCTTAATGAAATTTACGCCGCAAGAAGCTGCCTTTTTTTACTTTACCTTACTTTTGCGATTCGAGCCCCCTCCTCCCACTTCTTCCCATCTTTCTCTCTTACGCGCCTTCCTACTCGTCACCGGAAATCTCAACATCCAACAGCAGCTTCCATGTTTCTTCCCTCTGTTTTTGCTGCTGCCACGGCTACTTAATCGACGGAGATTGTTTGTGTGTTTTGGACTTCCTTCGGGGCGGGGGGTGTTGGGTGTTCGTGTGTGTGTGTGTGTTTTTTTTTTCTTCTTCTCTCTGTTCACTGTTAATTCCACTTTTGATTTAATTTCCTTTCAAATTAATTAATCTCGCATTAATCCACTCGATGGAATTTACATATTTATTACAATCCGCCCCGTTGGGAGGAGTCAACGCGGACGGCACAGCTGGGTTATAGTTGTGGTGTTGTATGACAAAAAAAAAACGGGCTTGACTGTTGCAATGTTGCAATGGCTTCATAAATTCGATACACTTGTTTCTCCGTTTTGGTGTTTCTGCGGAAAGAATTTATTGTGCGCATTACACGATTCCACTCAATTATCCTGCCAATGCTGATTGATCCATTTGTAAAGTAGGTGAGATCATTTGTCGTTTTTTTGCCGAATAAATATCAACTGAAAAGGAAGATTAAAACGAAGTCGCACGTTGTTATTTACTATATAATGTACACCATTATACACATTTTTGAACATTTTTAAGTAAAACTTTTATATTTTTTGAAAACTTGATGCTTTTGGCATTTTTATCCTCTATCCTCTATTTTGTTTGATTGATTTTCGACGTGAGTAATGAACTTTACTTTACATTTGTATTCCGCGTTAATTAAACCAATGATTAAAATATTTTAAGCGATACTTGTAAAAAAAAATGATCAACAAAATATTTCAAAATAATTTTAAATTACGAAACCTGATGCTAGAAAATGCCAGAAATGGCAGACCTTTTAATGCGCCAAAGCACCATAAAAAAAGGAAAAAAATAATAAAATCCTATCATTGAATAAGCTTCTTACAATAAAGTGCCTTTAAAACATTAAAAAAATGGTAGCAAAAAAGGTAAAAATGGTAGAGAAAGAGTGAAAGAAATTTAAATTTTTTGGAAAACTGAAAAGTAAGGTTTGACAAGGTTTTTTCATTCTAATATTCTAATAAGTTACGTTAAAAATGGTCCTAAATGAAGGGCTTAGTAAGCCCAATGTGCCGATCTGCCGATGCTGCCGTCTTTCGGAAACTGTCATTCGCCTTTTGCCGCACTCAAAGATCACACACTAAATCCGACAAAACGCTCCCTAAACCGGTCATAACAGAGCAGATTTTTCAGTAAGCTTACCTGCCAAAACACACACGGTACGGCCGGGGATCAAAAAAACAGGCAAACATAGTGCGGTGGATTTAGCTATCCGATTTCTGTTTCACACCACAGCCGAGCCATCAAACGATCATTAATCCACATTGGACATAATATCCGTCCGTCCACCGGCTGACGTTTCGGATTTGAATATTCATACGATACGATGCGGGGTTTACGAAATGTTTCCACTCCGTTCTGGGGAAGCTGTTTGGGGACGGAAAAAAACCCAACCACATACGCGGCTGAAGTAAAGACACCAAAATATTCAGCAAACGAAGAAAGAAAAAATAAAGGTGCTTATCCGACAGATTGAGCTCAGATGGGAGGGCAGCTACAACCTCCACCCTCCGATTTTCCGGGAACGGGGGTAATTACGTTTTCATGAGCAGCTTTTTTTCTGCACTTCTGCGCCATAAAATTGACCTTCCGTCGTCTTTGGTTTCGGTTTAATAAGCGATGTGCCGGTGGAATGTGAATATGAGTAGTTGCGCTTTGGTATGCAAATTGAGTGCTTGATTAGACTCTGTCCGAGTGTACGGGTGTGTGTGTGTTTGATGGAAGCATTGAGGGTTGGGATGCAATAATTGGCAAAAGGTTAAAGACCGATCCATCACCAATCCACCTGACTGAAATGGTGAAGCGGCTGGTGAACTATCGAAGTACTTTCCGATGCTGGCGAATGATGATTCCAGCCCCAAGAGAACCGGGCTGCATGGCTGTGGGCAAAAGCAAAAAAGAATATAGGAAGGCACCCCAACACTGGCTAATTAGTTCCATAATCCGTTATCGTGCGGCTGATCAATCATTCATGGTCTAGGGAAAAAAGGGGTTAGGCAAATACATAGATTACTCTCTGAGTTTTATGATCATATTTTCCTTCTGCTCTGTATCTCTCTCGCTCTCTCTCTCTCTCTCTCTCTCTCTCTCTCTCTCTCTCTCTCTTTTTGTGTCCTGATAACTAATCACATCGCTTCATCGATAACAAATTTGGCAAAATGGTGGATAATTAAGATATAAAATTCTAATCTCGTTTTGCGAGAATAATCTTCCGCCTCGTTAGTGTACGGCACCCCACACCAGAATCCGGCGGTCTGCAACCGGATTTGCTATGATTGGCGATTGAAAGTCAGCAAAATATTATTATTCAAACGCGCCCGGTCAGAAAAAAAGGGACGCAATCGCACATGGGCCGAAAGGCGGGAAAAATTGAATATTCATCTCCCTGTTTGCCGTTCGGTGTGCACCACATGTGAGTGCTGCTTGTTGGTGCTGGCACATGAAGGTGGCTAATGTTGCGAACGGAGAACGGATACGTTTCCTCGTATAATTTTTATGATCAAAACATCAAAACAAAAAAAATCGGTCGGAATACTGGGTGGGATGTAATATGGCTGAAGTAATGGTGGAGCTTTCTGTATCAAAATCATCTCAAGCAACCCTCAACAACCATCCGTTTTGATCGCTTCGGAATAACAATGTGAGTGTCTCCTTTTTTATGTTGAAACGAATGAAGCTTTCGGATACATTTGCTGATTGTTTTTTAAAATATTTTTTCCCTATTAAAAAACATTGAAAGCTTTCACTAAGGGCGAGAATTTTCGAAGTGAACAATTAAAGCATAATATTCGTGCTAGAAAGCCAAAGAGATAACCATCAAAAAGCTCAAAGGTCTCGGACTTTTTCATTTCCATACATTTCACGTTACGATTGGAATTGAGTGCCACCCATATGCCTTACAAGGGGTGCAAGCACATAAACATTCTCGTATTGGGAGCGTATTGGAGCATATTCTTCGTTCGAGTCGCCTGTTTTTCCTTCTTCATCTGAATGGTGCTGCTGCATAAAATGTTTTACGACTCCGGATGACTCCATTTTTCATCATCCGTAAAACCATGTCCAAACAGCAAACGTAAGCAGCATTTTCTTCGGAAACAGACTCCTTGGCAACGGGGCCTAACCACGTAACCTTCCCTTGGTGTTGGTTTGCAATATTGACTGAAAAAGCCCAGAATAGAATGCTTCAAACTTAAAGTACAGTGAAGCGTTTTGTTTAAGTTTTTGTAGTATTTCTTACTCATTTTAATCACTTTACCTGCAGCAACTTTATGGAAAGCATATGCGAGTAGTGTTTTAAGTTAGTTGAGATTTTTTTAAAATTATTTTTATACATTACCCACCTTTTACCCACGCTGGGCAGCACATTCGTGACTTGGGAAAAGTAACTTAAAATTCCAATGCCGCACACCAATCTTAGTTCATTCCACGTAAAATTGGCTTGCTTTTTTTCGCACAAACAAAAAATAGAAAACCACAGAAAAGAAAACCTATCTTAACCATCTTGTGGAGGTACATTTGGGTGGAGATTTTTAATTAGATGAAGAAACGAACGTGTACCCTTTTGAAGGAAGTAAAAACGTTCACCAGGGGTGTGGATCGGTTGGTTTTTATTTTATTTCTTCTCCTGTGCTTATTAGTGTAAACCATCGAAACTAGCGAAAGGTTGTGGAACGATCGGGGTAAGTGAGAAACTCATCCCCAAATCGCACCGTTCCGGGTGGAATAGGATGGAAAAAGTTTTATTTGCTTTCCCGGCAGCAGCTATAACCCCTTTGGTTTTACGATAGTACGTGCCATGCCTGGCGATCTTCATCGTCGATGATCTCCAAAGTTTTGCTTCTTTTTTCGTTGATTTTCTGTGTGATTGTTAGCGCCGTTGCGGGAAAGAGTTGGTGTACCGATATGAACGTCAGCCATGATTTCAATGGTTTCGGTGCAATATTCAACCAGAGAGGATAAAGATGCACAAACTTGAAGAAGACCCCAAGTAACGTGCAGGAAATCGGAATCGTTCAAAACACACATGCGCTTCTGGATGAGCTCGCACCGGTATGTGAATTGATTTATTGCAAAAATACCACCATCGGCTTCGTAGTCAATACCGTGCGTTCGGCCGCATTCGCTAAGCGGATTATCCCGGGCCGGGTGGGATCGACGACGATTAAGCTGTTTCTGAGGTGAGACCCAAGTCGCCCAAAAAGGCTTCTAAAATGAACGAAGCTAATTGGTAGCCCCAGCAAGGGGTTGACCATAAACTCTGGTTGCTTTTCCTATGGGATGGTACCAGCGCCATTGCTAAACGAGTCGCGAAGCCGCAGATCGCAAGGCCTAGGAATGATATTTATTTTAGTTCTAATGAGTGTCATGCTGTTCGGTACGGAATTTACCAGCATATCATTAGTGGCATTTATGGCGCATCGATCGTTATCAGTTGCGTCGTACGGGGTGCTGCCCATGGTGTTATTAAGGTTCGTGGCTTTTCCTAAGAATTTCCGTTTGGGTGAATTGAACTTGTTTTTGTATTTGTTTTTGTACAACATAACTTTTTACTAAAATAGATTTATTTTAAATATAGAAAAAAATATTCGTGTAACGTAAGGAATATCATATTTTTAGGAGGATTTTTTCGTTCAGTGGGTATGTTTATTAACACTGTATCAAAGTTTTAATACACCTACTCATCTGAATTTCATAAATAGGTTAGAATTTATTTGTGACATTCTTAAGTATTTTACATAGCACGCACCACTATTTTTTAAAATATTAATAATATATTTGAACCTTTTATAATATTTTATTTTCATATAATATACAATAATTTTTGGGGCGGCCTGGTGGTGTATTTGGCAACGGCGCCAGTTCCTAACACGACCGGACCGGGTTCAAATCCCATTCGGACCGTCCCCCCGTAGCACGGTCTGACTAGCCTGCTACGTGGTAAAATTAGTCTAATACGGCCACAGGCCGTTCTAACATACAAAAAAAAAAAAATAATAATATACAATATTTTAATTTATCTGAAAAATGAAGATATTTTACAGCACATCGTATACGGATATTATCACGTTATCTATATTTCATGAAATATGCATTGAATTCTTTTTTTGGATTAAGAATTTAACTTAACTAATACATAAATTTACATAATAGTTCCCAAAAGTTTATTACATTTAACATTTTTGTTGAAGTATTTTGTAAAAATAAAAATTAAATTTTCGAAGTACTCGATACTATACTTATTGGAAGTTACTGTTTATTTACTAAATATTTTCTGTTTTATTTTTATCCCCCTCTTTTATTTTTCTAGTTGCAAAACCTTATTTATTTGTTTATTTATTTATTTATAATTGATTATGAAGGATTCTTTGATGTAATTTTGCAAAACCATATTTAGAAAAACAATCATTGAAAAGTATCTCTTGTTACAAGGGAAATTGCTTACTCTTTGGTCTTGTACTTCGTTATATTAATACATTAATATTTCCATTTAATGATTAAGAGATTTTTTTCTAGAAATTCCTGATATTTTGAGCTTCAGCAAAAGAAGTTGAAAAACAAAAATAAAAATCATTTTATCGAATATGTTGACTCTATTTGTTTGACTTATGCTGTATGAAAATCGCACATTTTTTTGCAGAAATTATTTTTAACGAACGATCAACAACAAATAAATTGCTCGAAAACGCAAACCAAGCATCAATTCCAGAATGCCGTATGCTCAATTTCGTTCAATTCGCATGATCTTCTGTGTTCGTAGCTTTTTTTGTCTTTGCACTAATATTTATACATTGTTAGGCCGCGTGTTCCAATTCGCCCGAAATTCAACAAGCATGCT
>STHB01011459.1:0-13790 GCA_018908115.1 Anopheles rivulorum | reverse complement strand
TTATAAATTTTTGATTGACCTGCTGTTGCTCGCTGCCCATCGGAGCACGCCGTCTGTACTTGCCGGGAGTGTGTCCGTTTGAAGTGGTCAAGCAATCAGCTCGATTAGCCGGAAGGGGATTGTAAAATTGTGCCCTCGTCTGTGAAAAACTCCACCGTGCCGTTTGACGATGTAAGCTACGAGGTAACTTTTGCCGGATGATTACTGTGACGTATAGATTAGGCGAGGATTAGCTGTAGAAACGTGTTAACAGTGGACGACAACAATAATTATTGTTCTTTGGGAGTTGGTAAGTTGTGAAACAGTAACGAAACAAATTGTAGATCAATCGCACAACAATAAATCATTCTTTGTAAAGATTATACCATTTTTTATTGTATAAATCTTGCAAAAGTAAAACAAACCGTTCGACAAATAAACAGCGCACGATGGCATCTTATTTTTTGGGACATAAATTCAATTATAAGTGACATTTTCGTTCGCTGAATGTTGCGATTCCCCACCAATCGTCAAACACCACACACACACACAGCCCAGGACACAGTGTAGCACACAATCTGTAGAGCGAACACATCAAACAAAAAGCCAAAAGAGGTTGACCGGAGATTAAGGACACCAGGGCGAGAGGGCACGCTGTTTACGGTAAACAACACCCAGGTTCGCCGCACCCGAAGCGTATTGACCGGAAATGAAGCCACATGTGCCACACGTATATAGACAGCGAGCGCACTTTTCGTACATGGGAGGAAAATTGGAAAACTCTTCACAATGCGGTATCTGCCCGTGGGATGGGTGAGGACAAACAACGCCACCATCTCACGTGTCGGGATTTTAGCAGGCGCGTTGAAGCACACAGCAGCCGAGAAACGGTCAACAGTGTTCACCGCACCATCCATTCAGGGAAACACGATCGAGCACACATACACACGAAAATAAAAGATCAAAGGAAACTGGAATGGGTGTTGGATTTTTGGGAAAATATTTTCCAAACAACACCCAATTTGTCCTCGCTGACCAACCTACATTCCCGCAGGGGGAGGGGGGGGGGGGATGTGAGTGGAGGTGGCCGTTTGCCATCTCTAAATGGTCGGTTTAATATGCATGTAAGGATATTGCCCGTGTAAGGATTGCCAAGGCAACACAAGTTACTATTTGACCTAATGAGCTGTGCATGGACGGGCGCCTTCTAGAACCATGTGGAAGAATTTTAAAACGAGAACTTTCACCGTCCTAATTATACCTTTTTTATACTTTTTTGTTAATCAGTTCCTTCGTACATTTTCATTTATCACTAAAAGTTAGCCAAAACAATGCCCAAAAAAAAGGGAAAAAGGAAAAAATATGCAAAAGATTGTACAAAATACTGATGCAATAGAGAAAATCAAAATATGTTACATATAACTTAGCGAATTTTGGTGTATTATAAACAATTTCATCAGTATTGAACTCTCTCACTCTCAAGTGATACATAAATAAAGAAGATGTTGAAAAAGTTTATAAAAACACGAATACTATTTTAAATTTAAATAAAATATCTAAAAAAAACTGAACTGAGTTTAAAAATTACCAAAAACTGAATCCTAACAAACAAGATTTTTTTCAAATAGTAAATATATGAAGTACAAAAAGAATAAGATACGTTTTTTAGAATAGAATAGCCAGTTGTAAACGACAACGACTTAGACATTCGCGATAAGAGCATGAATATTAGATGCGAATGTTAGGAAACTCTGTCCTAGGAAAAGGCGAGATAAAGTGAAGTTAAATCTAGAACTGTTATAATCTCAGAATTATTTCTAATTTCCACATCAAAATGTAAATAATGCCTCATAATATTAATTAAAAAATTAAGGAAATCAAGCTAGATTACAAGATTACTCCATACAATTGGTCATTATCCAGAGCATTATCTTAAATCTGCAAGTAAAAACAAAGGAACGGAAAGGAATAATTTATTCATAACTCACCCCTAAACAAAGACAATGAGTTGAGTAATATAAAACTTTATATGAACATTTTTTCTTCCTCATGAGATGAATAAAAATGAGATCATTACAAGGCTGCACACAGAGACACACGCGCAACAGCAAAAGGGCAGTGTGTTTTCAATTAAACCCCTTGCAAAAGGACATTAACAGTAACTCGATCCCGATTGTACGGTGTAGCGACGAGTTTGCTTCTGATTGTTCTGACCAATCAAGGGAGGGGTTCACACAGTCGTCCGCATTTGATTAAGGCGAAAATAAAGGGGAAACTCCTCAAGAAAGACAACACGGACCACGGGCCAGTACACGAACGAACATCGCCCACTGTACCCACCATGTGTGTGTATGTGGTTTTGCGAAAACATAAAACGGGCCGTTACCCGAAACATTTGTTACACAAAAGCCACCCCCCCCCCCAAAAACGACAACCCAAAAGCCAGCCATATGTATGCCGGTATGTGTCATGTTTGACCGGTTGTTTCTCATGGTGACCGAGGTACGAAAACGACACGCTGCAATTGAGCGCGCAAGCAACAACACGCTGCAAAGGAACGCCATGGTAATGCGTTCCCTGTGACAAGGTTTGTTGGCTTCTGTTGGCTTCCTTGGGTTTTGTCATCCGTCAGTAGCAATAATCCACCCGTTGCGGAATTGTGCTGCCAGCCAGCCACAGTCAGTTATCCACCTGCCCCAAGGAAAATGTTCCTCTGGCTGGAGGTTTTTGGTGATTATTTATTTATGCAGTCGCTCAACTCGCTAAATACTCGGCCCTAGCCATTAAGTGGACGAACGGTGAACGGTGGCATACTAAATAAAGAACAGCAAACGCTCGGGGCTTCACGTTCGTGGATGCTGAGGAAATTTTATTTACGACTTGTCACGCTCGCCTGCCTCCCCAATTGGCCAAAAACCGGGACGACAGGAATTCACCACCGCAGAGCAAGGAAGGAAAACCCCATCTGGAACGATTTTTTTTTTTGCCTTTGAAACTAATAAGTTAATTGTGTGCTCACCATACACAGTCACACACAGTCTCCGATGGCTTTCCCTCGGACACGTACCGAATCCTTCCACCATCATTAATTTGTCTCGTGCGGGCGTCCCGGTACTTGCGTTCCCGGGGTCGGATCATTGCAAACAAAGAGACCACGTGTGCAATTATTGCAACAACTAACCCGCAACGAAATGATTATTAAAAGATTCTTCCAGCATCGTCTAGATACTTACCCGTCCCGGGGTTGTTTTGCTTGACCAGCGAGACGACGTCAAATGCCTGAAGGCAGGGTAAATCAAAGGACATTTGGAACATTGTTCCCGCTACTTCTGGCTCCTTGTCTCCCTCTCTCTATCTCCTGGCCAATGGGTTTGGCTTCTTTGTAGTTGGAATTGAGAACTGCAGTGAACTGCTGCCCCAGAGGTTAGCTGTTAATTGGAACCCGGCGGGTGTTTATCACGACACGAGGACACGAGGTTATGGCCAAGTGACGGACAGACGGATGCCATGAACGTAGCACGGTGAGCATAATTGTATTCGACCGGACAGTAACTTCGGACCGACCGGGCGTAAATCGCTGGAAGAAATTATTTTATTTCATCTCGCAGCTTAAGCTCTCGTACGGTGAATACTTGGTAAATGTACGAAAGGTAAATAAATAAAATAAAACGCAATGATAAAATATTTAACACATGAGCATGATGGATAGTGTGAGAAAATAGAATATCTGATGTGAAGGTTTCGTTCAAATCCCTCTTCCGACAAAATTGTACAGAAAGAGCTCATTTCACTATTTTTAATTTTAAGCGAAGATCCAAGCTGAGAATAGTTGAGAATTTTAGCATTACAAAGAGTAGTTCATTTCTCTCCTTTTATCGTCATCGGAGTACTTTTGGTTGTGAACTTTTCTCAAATATCTGACGAATCCCTGGCGAGTCCCTGATGATTACCTCACGAATTACTGCAGAAGACTGGGCAAATATTGTGCAAATGTTAGTGGATGTTGCGCGAATTTTGGGCGAATATCGTAAGTCCCTTATAGGTAATGTGCTAGTGTAGGTGTATTGGCCCCTGAGATCGTAAACGTCAGGCGTCATTAGGCGACCGACTACTCTGTCCACCATTTCGAAACGCCCCTTTACATTGGAGAGTTTTGAGTAATTATTCATGTCCGAAGCCTTATTCATTGTGTGCTCTACCTGAAAGTGTGTGTGTATACTGCTTTTCACAATTAATTGTAGTATAAGACGAACCATTTATTCGACATATGAAGAGAGATCAGAGTAACACAATCAATTTTCTTGGAGTAATATCCCACAAATCCATTCCCAAGATATCCAGATATTGTCAAGATATCTAAGAGATCCATCGCCAACATATATTCCAAGATATCCAGGATAGCCATTAGTTATTAGACCACTTTTCTCAATAGACATTGATTTAGAAGTATTATTACCTTTCTCGTACCTTTGCAAGATGAAAACGACTCTGTTCAAAGCTTTGTGACTGCTAACCTCATGTACTCGCAAAAGCTTTCCGACACGACGATAGATTCGTTCAAAACATTTTTACAATAAATTTCATATCGAGATCCAGAAAATGAGAACATTATTCCAACAAATTTCAATTCAACTTAAAAAGAATCTAGAAATAACTCCAACTTTACTAACCGGAACTAGGAAGCCTTTTACACAAGTTCCACTTCTTAAATAACAAGTAACAGTAAAGAATGAGTCCTTCTACTACACGGGTTAATCATCACTTACCTTCTGAATTTACTTAATTTTATAGTTTCTTTCATTACGTTCATCCAAGCTCTGTGCATATATAAAGTCGACACGATCATGAAATTATTTTTCAATGTTTTTATTCATATAATCATCCTGCAAACCGAGAACTTGACATCGATAGGTAGCACACTGAGTGGTGCTGTTTGTTAAGTCTAACATTTGTTTATACTTCTTATTAATGTAGTTGTTTTTTTTTTCTTCTTCCTTATTCTCTCTTTTGCTTTCCTTTCCAAGCCGCGTGTGCTTCAGTATTCCCTTTTCTATACCAGGCTCGCAATGGTATGCATCATCTGTCATGAGATTTTGAATTTGTGTTCCATGTTCGCTAGATATTTGAGGTCCGTTCGTTGGGCGTTCTCGTCGCGAACACTCAGAGAGACACGGTTTTACGCGCCCTTGCTTTGTGTTTGTTGGAGTGTTTCCTACTACAGTGTTGTTGTGTTTGTTTCCTGCTTGCACGAGAACTTGCGTTTGTGTTTTTGTGTTCATTGCTCTGCATTTCTCTGTGTTCTTTTGCTCGCTTTATTTTTCGGGCGATTTTTTACCTTGGCTTCAATATTTTGTATAATATTAATTATATAGAATGGAATCTTTATTGCATGCCACATAGTTTATATTCTTCTCATGTAAGTTTCGTAAACTGGTAAACTGTGTGACAGCTTTCCGTCCCCGTGTTTACATGATTGCTGCCCACAACTGGGTGGATTTTACTGCCTTTTTTCATGCCCATCTGACATTGGAACGACGATTGGGAAAAGTGTACGGTTGTTTCGCAGTAGAAGAAATGTTGTTGTTATTGGTTTTTTTTTTTTTGCACAACAGCTGCTCAGTTGTTGTTTAGTTGTTTTTTGTTTTAAGTTTAATTTTAGCATTAATAAGGTTTGTGTTGTCGTATATATCGTATATATTTTGTAGAATTAACATTCATTGTTTTCCTCCTCCTCCCCCCCTCGACGCACATTTTCTTTTCTTCCATCCGTTTGTTCGCTGCGGTTTGCGCGCTTTTCACGTTTTGTTTTTGTAACCTCCTTTTTTACAGTCAAATATAAAAAGCCTTTTTTGTATTGAAAGTTTAAACGACAAATAACATCGTACCCTTTGTTTGTTTCTCTCTTTTTTATTCCTGTGTTTCGTGTTCTTCCTTCTTGGCTTTCAGTCAGTTTATACTTTTTTGTATGGATATTTTGTGTGTTTTGCTTTTTTTGTTAAATAAGAAAGTCTTTGTTAGGTATGTTTGTTGGTATATTATTCATTCATTTGTTCTTCTCTTTCCTTCAACGCATAATATTACGCCCACGCCAAGCTTTTGCGTGGCATTTCATCATTATTTCAATGTTGATTTTTTCTGTTTGTATTCTTTTTGTTATATATTACTGTTGAAGTAATTATCATCCATCCCTTATTAACGCACGGTTATTCAAAAACAAAAACAAAAAACATTTTTGCTATGTTGTACACTTGTTGGTTTTTTTTGTTGTTGTTGTTGTTGTTTGAAAAACGATTGTTTCCTTTGTGTTATTTGCTCACTGGTTTTGCTGTAAAGCTTACAACACAGTGATTTCCATTGGCTTTTGTTTTGTATATAGCGATGTGCATTTAGTAGTAGTAGTACGCGGTTTCTGTTGTTTCTTCTTTTCTTTTTTTTTTTGGTAATATTATTGAAGCTGACCCTTTTTCACACTCTGCTGAAACGAACCTTTTTTTGGGTTAAATTATGAAATTTTCACTCACACTGGTACTTTTAGCTAGTAAGAAATGCAACAACGAAAGATGCACAATAAAGGAAAACGCTTGTATAATGTCTATTTGCTATCTGCTAACTATTATCCTCCTTTGCTTTGAGGTTCGATCATTCACTCGACACGCATGCCGACAACATGTCTACGCTTATGGAAAGGTACAGAAGAACATGATAGGGGGGGGGGGAGAATTTGAGAATTGAGTTGATTGGGATATCACCCAAACCGGGTGTACACGAAATGCAGTTCATGAATGAAGAAAAACAAAACGCTAATGGTGATGGTGATGGTGATGATGATAATGTGTGTTTTATCGTGTACACGATTGTAGTAGTGTTTTGCCAATAATTTGTTCCAATCCCCAATTGCTTATGTGTTTTGTAAAAGCCAAAAAAAAACCCATACTAACAAACAAAGGGTAAGCGCGCAGTAGAAACGAATGATGCTAACGCTACACGTTCAGCCCGCCCTGCATAATATGTTCCCGCATTTTGTGTTCACAGATTTTTGTTTTGTCAACAGTGAATAAACTTTGTTTTCCCATATTCCTTGTTCTCACATACACACATACACACACACTCATCATTATTCCCTGCCGTCTCCAGTTTGCTCATCCCGATTAGTTGTACCGTTTTGTTTGTATTTCTACTTTCGTTTTGGCCTGACCACCTACCAGCTTGACACATATACGCAACACACACGCTCACACATCTTGGTTCCACAATAAAAGATCCACTTTTCACAACAAATTACTGCCATGTTACCCCCTTTTGTAAAGAGCATACGCGCCCGCCCCATACCATTTGTTTTTCACATATAAACACAGTGACACCAGAAAAAAAAAATGCTGCTGCTGCTGTTTCGTTTTGTTTTGTAAGTGCGACCATAAATTCTATGCGTCAAAGATAGTTTCCTGCATTTGTTTTGTTTCTCTGCGTTTGTTTTCCTTTACATCATATACTATATATCTATATATCTATATATAGATTTGTTCCATTACGATACTGTGTAGAAGAAGAGGTAAACAAAACAAACAATGAATGAAGCTCTTTATAGCAAGCGAAACAGAACAAGGGTGGGAGGTAAAACATCAATAAATCTACGTAAATTCTCTTCCATCTTCCCAGTGGTCAATTATATGTATTTTGTTTTGTATTACGTGTTGCGTTTTGTTTTTGTTTTTTGTAGAGATTTGTTTCACCTTTGCTTAAATTATTCGGAACTGTACCAACATTTTGAACTCGACCTTATACCTTTCTCATACCATATCCTTCACACAAACACCTTCCCCCTTTCGTAGTAGTTAGCAGTAGTTTGCAGTAGTAGTTAATAGTAGTAGTTGTAGCAATAATAGTAATAATAGTAGTTGATTTGGATTTAAAAACTCGTTCCGCCTTCTCTTCTGCTCTTCCCCCATCATCAAAACATGTCATATTCGTTTAGCAAAAAGGTACAAAGTATTCTCTTTTACATTTCCATTCCTTCCGTTGCTGATTATATTTCAACTAAACGAAACAAAAGAAAGAAACGAACACAAACACACACATACGGAGGGTAGAAACATTTTGCCCCGCGCGTCATCAAATTCCTTTGGTTGGTGCCAAAAATATATGTGTATATATGTATATATATATATATATATGTATTCAGTGAAAGCAAACAAAAATACACTTAACAAAACATCCGCCTTCTAAACATAAGAAAGTCCACCAATCCTATTACAAAATAGCGCGGTTGGGGATTTGTTTAACGAAACATTTAAAAAAAATAAGAAAGAAACATCCGTTAATGGGTCTATAATAACATTTAGCGGCGAAACGTTCAGCTCCGATTTAGGAGGGATGTGGTAGTTTTAAAAGCAAATTTGCTGAAGCCATGAAACGATTAAGCATATGTCCACCACATCCCCCCCTTACACCCATCCAGAAGCATATACATACATGTGTTTGTTAGTAGACGGGCCCACACAACACTAATGGCGAAAAGGTACGTGACATGTGCGTAGGGAGATCGCTCATAAGCAAAATCAAATAGATTAAATAGAATTCACTAAACGTTTACTATTGAATTTGTCGTTCCATTTCTACGATTTTTAAACCGTACCTTTTACTATACGCTCGCATCGCCCCCGCAAGTCATTTAATAATAGTAGTGCTCACCGTTGTAAATTAAACGTAGAAAACATATGCAAATGTATGAATAAGGGAATAATCGTTATTTACGTAGTTATAAAATACGGTTTAAAGTTATCGTACAAAACAAAAAAAACAAACAAAAATGTTCTAGTAAGCGTGTGCGACTATAAAAGTAAGGAAGAGAGAAACAATTAACCGCATTTAATTATCGCAACGGAACATCGCAACTTACTGATACTTCTTCTACCACGGGCGCTTCTGTTGGATAGATAGTAACTACTAAAACGCTGCTCTAACATATTTATACAAAACAATTAACCCTGTTGTTACCCAGCCGCCATTTATCGGGACAGGCGAACAAAAATGAAAAGTACTAGGCGCATCCATTTGTGTGATAAAATGCAAAAAGAAACATAGAGAGAGAACACAAACAGTGCTACATATGCAGGGCTAAACGGTTCCCCGTCGTCTTCTCTAACCTCTCTTTTGTAATAATCACTGCGCGCGTCCGAACGTAATACATTAATTAAAAGAATTATGTTTACATTAACTTCGTAGATATTCGGGGTACTGAATCGGTTTGTTCGTTACTCGCTTCTCTGCTTCCTTCCTAGGCCTGGGGGCTAGGAGCGATTAGGTGTGTGCAATAAGTGTAGTTCTTTTCTTTTTTTTTAATTATTTTTCATTAGCTTAAAGATTCGATTAAATCTTTTCAATTAATAATAATCAATAGAATTCATAATGGATAATCATGATAATAAGTAGAATAATAGTAAAAAGTAATAATAAAACAATTTGTACTTTCAATCAAAGGATGATTTACACATTCCTTCGCATCTTTTCCCCTTTCCTTCTTCTTCACGCCTTTCCACCTCCTCCTCATAAACTCTTCATTCAACCGCCTTCGCTGGCTGCTTCGTGCTACCTTATCTTCCGTGTTCCGTGTGCAACTCTCGCATACATACGGCAAACTATACCCGTGTCCTGCTAGTTTAATCGTGTGAATTCAAATAAAACAAAATGTTTACGATCAATGTGTGGCTCTGTTTGCTGTATATGACTGCTCTAACCTCAAACGCTAGCGAAACGTTTATATGTTTGCAAATTAATCGTATCTATGTAAATCAATACACACATTGGTAGAGCAATGTAAAATTCCACTAAAACAAACGCGTCCACCTACATTACTAGTATGTGGGAAAGGAAACTAATGTGTCACTAGAGTAGAACATTAACGTAACGTGGGAACTGAGGGGGGGGATGTATGGGATAATGGGGATGATGAATAATAATATGGCAATGTGTATATAATTGGTGGTACAAAAGCAAATCCCAATAATAAATCATAAATTCATCCGTGTAGTGAGTTAAAAAAAAAGGTGGCAAAAGTGAGAAAAAACACATTTTTACCTATTTTTTGTAACCCTCACTCTCCGTTTATCGCCCAAAATCGACGGTCCACCCCTAAAAGAAAAACTTTCCATCTAAACACAATACAACAACAGTTTGCAATGTTTTTTAATGAAAAAATGAATGAATTATAAAACAAAAAAAATCGTAAAAATGTATCGGGACGGCATGGTTCTGACTCTTGTCACGTATAATTTCACTGTCATTTACACGTATCTGATATTTTGCAGCGTCCGTAGATACAATAAATGGTAAGACGGGGTTGGTGTGGTACCGGGGTACACACACACACACACACACGCGTGGGTGGCTATAATAGAATGTAATAGTTGTTTGTGTGTAGTGCGCAATTCTTCCGCGTTTCATGTATCGTTATTTGTTCGCCTTCTACCGCCAGTGACATCTGTTTTGTTCTGTTTCCTTTACTTCTATATAAAATGAACAAGAAAACATTTAACGAAAATTTGCTAATGAGGTATTTCTGGTAGAATTCGTTTACTAGAGGTGCAATCGTACACATTCCACTCTCTCTCTCTTTCTCTCTCTCTCTCTCTCCTCTCTCTCTCGCTTTTGCATATGGTCGCGCATTCTATGTATATTGTAGTTATTGTAGTGCCATTTATGATGATTTATCGCTTTATGCTTTGTGTTAAAATGCATGAGAAACTAAACAAAAAAAAAAGTAAAAATGTCAACTAACCCAGACACGCTGCGTGAAGCCGAAGACGCAAAGTATGTTAACGTAGAAATGTTACCGAAAATATTCCTTTCTCTCAACCACACCGTTGGTAAAGTGAAGAAGTTATTTGGTGTGCAAGCTTTTATCGAGTGCAACTCTCTTTCTCTCTCTTTTTGTTTTTTGAAAGGCCATCGTTGGATGTGTCGTTTTGATGCTGACGAGACTGTGATAGCTACCATTAATAAATTGGACAAGATTTATTACGGCGCTATTCGCTCTCTGTGCACGACGGGTTTTGTGGATATCGTTATGAATTTGGGCCGATTCTTTGAGAATACGAGGCACATAAATTCCAATCCATGCGATTCACAGTGACGAGTATAGGAGAATTTATTTCATCAGAAACAATGCATTTTTTTTCTTCTCTTGGATGAATATCTTAAATTACACACCGCTGCAACAATTCACATACGCCGACCACCAATGGAACCAACAATTGCAGACACACAGAAGAGCTAATTTTCTTTTCTGGACTTAAATTTAGCAAATAGGTACAGAGTTCTCTCATTAAACGCTTTTACACACGTATAACGCAACACACACACACTAATACACGATTAAGAATTTTAAAACGTTAAGCACAGACCGGTTAGTCTAAAATGCTAATATAAAATTAAACACCACACGATTGAATTTTACACGATGAAGAATTAGACACGTACACAGCTAAATGAATACGATTTTTTGTAAATGGAATTTTTTCGAAAACGTAATTTTTCATTTTATAAGCTACATCTAAAGAGAGCGAGTAATTTTGAAAAGTTTTGCCAAACGACATTTATGACACACTAAAAGTAATTAGGAATTGTCTTATATCTCAAGAAGTTTTATCGAAAATCACACATCACAATTTTAAACATAATTTCAAGAATCTATTAGCTTTCTGTCTTTTTCTGCGTTCATTATTGGTGGTCACGGTAGGATAGTGGTTTTGTGCGCGCATTAGGATTCACAGAAGGAGTTTGTAGTTTTACATGAACATGAGCCCTGGGAAGAGCCATACGTTTATGTTCATTACATCACATATAATAGATTAATTCAGTTGCTGAATGGAAATCAGAGGGCAATAGATTTTGTTCGATGAATTTTCTTTGCTTAGCGAAAGAACAATCGAATGTCACACAGATGCATTGGTTCACAGTTGGTAAATCACACGACAAAGAATTGTACCGAGTGCAACAGGTAAATTCTATTCGAAGGAGACCGAAACAAAAAAGGATGAATGTTTTACAAACGGTATATGTGGTCACAGTGATATTGGGAGGTTCCCCGATCAAAATTTTTATTCCTTTGCGAAAAGAATTTTTGAAATATCACACTTGTACAATCACGTGAATGAAGATTATGATAGTGTTTGGTTTTGCATTTTTTCTTCCATTGCAAACTTGTATCACACAATCCGACGCTGTTGCTATGCACGGTGTTTTGATTGATTTTTGGGTCGTTTTTTTTTCGTTGCTTCAAAAGCACATCTTAAAGAAGTTGTTTGGGTTTTTGGTATTCCGAAACTTGATCACTTATACTTTTTCTGTCACGATGCTTTGCTTCAAATCTTCACAGGAAGTGGTTTGAATTGTATCAATTCGCTTTTCAACTCGCTCGATAGTTGTCACAAAGATCCTGTTCTTGAACAGCCGAGCAGCTCCGCACGAATCGGATATTGTAAGGAATTGAAGAATTATTGAAGATCATCACAATTGCGCTTTGCTTTTGTTGAGGTTTACATTTACATCCTCCTCCGCACATCACGATTTGATTGGTGTGTGGTTGTTTAGATTCGCTCGAAAGAAAGGCGACCGGCTGTTGTATGCGTCACAGTTAGTACAGTTTCTCACATATCTTCGCTGTACCGGAGTTGCAGTAGGAGAAAGTTGGTACGCTTAGCGAAAGCGCTAGAATTTTTTCGGTAACATTTGCTTATTTTCACATTAACTTTGCTGTCGTTTTTTCACTGATCGTTGGATGAGTTGTTTGAACCACAAAACATAAAATGATGGTAATAATGGATGTCACAAAACAAAGAGAGAAATAATACGGTTTGTTCATGAATGCATCTGCTGAAGGTGAGGGTTTGATGCAAGAGCTTACACAGTGGTGAAACAAGCTTTTAGACATATTTACGCTCTTCTTGGGCTGGTACACAAGGTTGATTGTAGTAAGTAATATTAATAATCATAAATGTGCATTAAAGGATGGTAGCATCCACAGTTAGCACACTTCACATGCCGAATGTTGTCTACATACTTCGTTCCCCCGCGTCACAACTACCATCTACGATTGCAAGAGCCAATCGAAATATTCGAAAAATCTTTCGAATTTACACTATTCACTTCATATGTAACATAAACTTCAATATAAACACATGATTGAATATTTTAGAGAGGTAATTCGAACGTCTTAGTATGCGCGCAAACGAAAGGAGCAAAAACGAAATAGAACAATACGCTTGGCTCCACCATAAATACTGAGCGCGTTTGCAGGGCTTCACACCACATACAATTAGCTCGTGAAGGAGTGGTTTTTTTTTTTTGGGGGGATTTTTCTTCATTATTTAATTGTCTTACATATAGCATGCGTATCGACGAGATTGTTCATATAAGAGATAAGTGCATTGGGACTAAGAACTACGAATAAAATGGTACTACAGGTATGAATACACATGTGCTAATTATAGGAATATTTGTTCGTGCCTTTTTCAACCGCTTCTCTCACCGAATCCTCCTCCCTTCTCTTCCATCTACTCACATAACTTCCCCCTAGGTACGTGTGGTTGTGTGTTTGAATAATCGTCTTCTACTTCCTTTTCTTAAGCTAACGAAAAACTAACGTATCGCTTACATATCTTTAACATAGTTCTAACATAGAGAAGACAAAAAAAAAAACGTTAACCCTTCGTCGTCTCGTAACTGTACGAGAAATATGGCATACATAGGGAGGGTTTTACAGTATATGTGATTGTTATTTAATTGATAAGGAATATATGTTGTTTTTTTTTGGA
>STHB01011446.1:0-13793 GCA_018908115.1 Anopheles rivulorum | reverse complement strand
CGTTTTGTGCTTGACTCTGAGTTTGAACATTTAAATTTACTGTGTAACTCCTCAAAAACAAGATGGTTCAACGGTCGTGTGTCAATGTTTGCGATCTTCTACAGCGGAAGACACAGGTTCGAATCTCAACGTAGCAACAGCTAAAGTCTACAATTGGAGGATTTTGGTTACGCTTTTATTTCAGCCGGCGTCTTATGACTCATGGAATTCATTTATTCAAATATTTCTAGAAACACTTATATTCTTATAATAAAGCACAAGAGTTATAAAAATCTTATGCAACCATTTTTGATGACATTATCACGTTTCATCTGCACTTGATGCTCCTCGGGTGGGCATCAACGGTGGTGTTGTGATTATCAACAAGCACACATTGCTGCTAACGGACTGTTGCTACCATCTTGCGATGTGTGATACGATCGATTAGCAGCAAGTGCCTAATAGGACGCAAAATAGCCGTAACGCAACCGAACAGCCAACAGCCAACACCACTACCTTGGTCATCCCCAGAGGCGTGGTAGGCCATGTCAAAGGGGTAGTAGCTTGGTGGGCTGTCGTGGCAGAATAGTGCACCTTGTTTGCACGAAGCTTGACGACTTGTTAATTGGCTGTTTCGTTTCAATTTCAGCTCAAACCTTTTCGCTAGTTTTTTCCCCCATTTCGCATTTATTATTTTTTAGCATATAGTTTTGATGATGTTTGAAGTAGAAGAGAGAGAGAGAGAGAGAGAGAGAGAGAGAGAGAGAGAGAGATGGAGAGATAAAAAATAGTGCCAACGCTACGGTACTCCGTGTGTGTGCCCTGGAGTGTGGCCGAGATACTGTGTGAGGTGGATACGTTTTAAAGAAATGATTTATTAGCCACCCTGCCCGGTATATTAGCGTCAAACGGTCGTCAACGGAACCGACCACGACGACACGGTAACCCTAGAGCGGTCGGGGTGTTTTTGCTTGGCAAAGGGCCAATGTTTTAACGTTAAATGTAGCTCATTGTAAGCGGGTTGAGGGAACGAGTCTGGGTGTATGTGAGCACAAGATGCACTTGGAATGTAATTTTGTTTGAATTTCCTTTCACCACCACTTGAAACCATTAGTGTCAGTGTGAGAGCAGAGACATCCGATCTGCTTGAAAGTACGATCACTGCATGGTTGGATGGTGGATAATATATAGTTTACGTTTCTCGCTTACCAACCATTTTTTTATGTGAGAATTAAATATACTAAATTTACATTCCATTACATCTTATACCTGTGAATGTGGAAATAATGAACGTTACTAATTAATTTAAATTTTGAAAAAAAAAAGAAAGGAAAAACTTATGCTCATGCAAAACAGTTTATCATGTTTTTCTTCTCGCTAAAACTCAGCACACTCGTAATCTGCTCTTTGTCAGCATTGCTTCTAATTCTTGGGAAGCCGAACAAACATGTTAAACTTTGCACCACAAATGCAGCGTGCAAGCAAGCGCAAATGTTGTGATAAAAAACGGGAACCATGTACGGCCCAGTTGCCAGAACTAACGAGCGAAAACAGGTGAGCTTCACACGGGCGCATGAGTTTGCAGCTCGATGTACCGGCCTGGGCTGCAGAAATGCACCATTAATCTTTTCTTTGTCCATTTGTCGGGTTTTAATTATGCTGCCCGTGTGGCAAAAGCAAATTTTTTTTTGTGCTTTGGTGAGCACTTTTTCTTTACTTACCTTTCGAGCCTGCCACACTACCATCGAACAATATGGTTGGGCCATTTTTTTTTCGAGCGTGTCTGGTGTCTGGTACACATTGTTAGGGCTATCAGGTTTTTAAAAGAGCAAACAACACTCTTTCTTCTGAAGCTTGTGAAGTTGAATCCAGCACCCGATGGCAGTGCTTAATGTGCGCTAAAGGAACACTCCATTCGGAAGGTGCATTTATTTACCTATATTAAATGAAATAACTCGCAAAACTGTGCAAAAGATGTATGTATGGGGTGTTTTGTGGCAAAGCCCTTTTACTGTACGTTCAAAAAATTAAGCCCTTAAGAGTGTTGGTCCCGATTGCAGTTTGGGGCGCATGTTTTCTGCTTTCTGCGCTATGAAGATTGCAGAAAGATTTACCTTCCAGAGCAACGGTAACGGAAACCCAGCATTCAGCGAAAGTAAGAAAAGGAATTAAAACGAACGAAACCCCAAATAATCCATCCCAAAAACACAGAGTGCAACAAAGTACACACCCACGGGGGTTGGAAATTAAATGCCTCTTCGGAGCAAAACGGTGTAATTAGTTTTTACTCCCGGGTGTCCCGGGAGCTTTGCCGGAACCTTACCTATCCACAAACCTTCCAGCATGAAACGAACGCAAACCTCGGTGTAAAATGAAACAGGAATTGCTTTTACCACGCCCGAGTGCAGCCAACATCTTGCAGATACTCATTTCTCTGCTCTATAGCACTGCGGTCACCGAAATGGCAACAAAATTTGACCCGCATTCGTCTTACCTTCGGTCCACCCGCTCTTGTTCGCCCTTCCCTTTGCTTTCCTTTTTTTTATTTGGAGGAACGTTTTTTTTTGTTCGAAATGTCTGTTTTTTGCTTTGTTGCTAGTTTTCTTTAAAGCACCTCCACCGTTCCTTGCCGATGGTAGCTCGTCCCACGAACGACGGCGACGGTGTGCGATCTCGCGATCATTAAAATGCAATTAATTTGATTCGCTTTCGCCCACTTTTTGGTGTGTGTGCCGTTGGGATGAGCGGTACGGTTTGGGGGCGCTTTTTTTGCCATTCCTGATTTAATTTCCGTTTCGGTGCGGTCGATTTAACATCAAAACATGCAAAAACTGCACAACGCCGTGCTGTTGGTTGGTGGGATGATGGGGAGCTAGGGGACCTAGGAGGTGTCGAAATTGCAAAGAACTCTTGGCGATAATCTTGGCTTGGGGGCATCGTTTGCTTATGCTTCTAATAGACAGAGTGCGATGTGAAAGTTTGATCGGGAGTGGAATTAACATTTATTGACCAATAAAAATAAATTCCTCATTTAGAGGATTATTTTTTTGTGCATTTTGGTGTAAAATAAAGGTGGAGTGGTTTTACAAATGTTGGTTTTATGTTGATTTTTGTATAATTGGAAGTTGTTTTTTGGTGAATATTAAACAAAACTGTACATAAGTATTTTAAAATAAGGATTACTAATTATTTCATTTTTAAAATTTTTAAGAAAGGTGAAAAGATTCCAAATCTGCCACTACATATTGCAGTTCAACTTGAAAAGTATCTAGAAATGGTTGAAACTGTGTTTTTTAATTTAAAAACATCTCGTAAAAAAAGATTTGGAGTGAACATGAGAAATAAAATATGTTTATCTTCTAAAAATATGATTATATACTACTGTATTGTAGTAACAAACAAAGAACAACGATTAGAAGTATGTTTTACAACATCATATCGCATGTAAACATGGTGCAAAAAAACAGCATGCTACGAAACAATCATCACGAACGCATACCGTTCCTTTGCTATTGGAACGGTCCAACGCACGTTACCATGCAACCGGATGACACGAAGGTGCTGCTGAGACCATACTGAGTACTTGCTGCAAAAGTGTTGAAAACAGTCGAAAAACTTCCACTCAGCGCTGACTACTCCGGGCACACCACCTCTGTTGTGCTCATCCCAGCTGGCCGCATCTGCTGGAGGGGGTTGAAAAAGGAAATCTAATCGTCCCGTACCGGGATCGTGTTCCAAATGGGCAAGTTACTAGCCGGATAACTTCCATCAGCAGCAAATGGACGCGTTCTTCCGCTGCCCATTCGCCGGGCGAACCCGTACACTTCACATCGGGCACACAAACGCTAACGAGTGCTATTATCACAGCAGCCTGAAATATTCCTGCCACTCGTGCCCGTGAGCCCGAAAAGGTAGCCCAGAAGTGGGCAAAAAAGTAGGTTACCGTTCGGGTTCGGTCGGTCGATCCACTCGCACATAGAGCATTTGGATGGCGTTACTGCTTCCTAACTCTGGGCAGTATGTTTTTTTTTGCTGCTTGGTTTTTCACTGCATGTGTGTTTTCTCTCAGCGTCGGGATCGAGGAGTACGTAAAAATCAATTTCTATCCTTGATGGGAACTTTTCATCAACCCGTCAGCAACGGTTTCCGTCTGATATCGACACATGCTCCAGTGCAGAACCGAAGGGTTCTGAAGAAAGACCACGACCGAACACGAACGAATGCGGAACACGTTTGAGAGCTTGAATCCTTCAGCATGACAGCGGCTCGCACCACCACGCCGGCAAACGGTAGGAGTTTGATTACCGATCAGGATGAAGTTTGCGATGAAGTAAAAACCAAGTGTATCGGTTCTCTGCTGCTAGATTTGGTAGAATAAGTTGATCAAAGCACGCTGGTTGCGTTGCGTTCCTTGTGGTCAATTTATCGTTCAGTTTTTGGGAACTGCGATGTGATTGATACAGGTGTGTTACTGGGATAAGAGGACAGATCATACGGGGCCAGCCAGCACGAGTTTCGTGCATTCCGAATCGTCATCTTTGCTAGCGTACTAGGAACGCGTCAATCAATCATTCCGGTCCGGTCAGTGCCGCACCATTCCCTTTAATGAGCTTGTTGCCAACTGCCGTTTCGCTTACAGCACACAGCAGCTGTGTGACAGGTCGCGATGGAATGGAACTCGCACAGTGCACTCGAGGGTAGGCGGACGGTTTTCGGCAAGGTGTAATTTATTAAGATAATAATTGGCATAATTTGCTTCCCTCGGCCGGCCGGAGAGTGAAAAATGATCGTCGCGTACGATTTTGCCCAGGTTTTTGAGTGATGCAGAATTGAAAGGGAACGCATTGCTCCAGCTATTCAAGCGAGCACAACGCGAGATCTTGCAAAGGAGCAAAGCTCACCATTCCCCGGGGCCGTGGTAATTATGCTTAAGAATCGATATTTAATCCCTTCTTTGAATCAGCCGAAACAGCGACCACGCAGACACGCGACGAGCGGAGCCTAATTTTGACCAAACCGCTCAGCCCCCCGAATGAAGGGAATTCTGCACGACGGGAACCAACCGTTTTGATTGACAGGTTTCCCTTCAGAGACGCTGGGGACGCTATAGGCCGTGCGAAGGAAGAGTGGTTGGTTCTTTTCTCACGACCACGGCGAAGACGGCTCATTTCACTTCACGCTGCTGCTCGAACCTGTCAGATTAGCGCTGACTCGCAATGTAAACACCGGGACCAGGTCAATTCTCGAACGCGACCATTCCCACGCCTGCCTTGGCCGGTTCCGTTCCCAACGCCGGCTGTCAGAATTATTTACTCGCTTAATTAGGCACTTTGCTCCGGAACGGGCGGGTGCGCGCACCGTTTGGCATCCACCGTAGGCACTCAATTGGAGTTGGGCGTAGTGGCAAAAACAGTTTTTTTTTTTGGGGGGGAAGCATCTGTACCACCTGTCCCATGCGCGATATCCTCCACCAGCTGTAGACGTCTTTTGTCTGTCTGATTTGTCGTGGGGAGCGTTTCTAAATTGGAGTATTGAAGAAGTTGGTGAAGTCGTCGGTTGGTATTTTTGTCATTAAAACCTGTTCCGACGAGTTGAGTGCCAGGGTAAGGTGTCCAAGTAGACTCTCGGTCCGCACCAACTGTCCGTGGCCTTATGCTAACAATCAAACAACAGGCCTTAAGGTAGGAAGTTCGACCGGCAACCACTTATCTGTAGTTACCGCTAGAAGGTTGATCCAGATAGTGTTGCAGGGACATCACGGGTTTGTCGTTATTATCAGCGCCGAACGATCGTGTAAAGCTTTCCGTATTCAGCGAGGATGCAAAATGAAACTCGGCAAACATTGGCTCACTTCATAGGTTCGCCCTCGTGTGGAAGACATGCGCCGGTTCGGTGTTTGGGATTTTACAGCCCAACCACAAGCACCACGAGCGTGCAAACACATCGGCCCATCGCGAAGGGTTTTGCGTGAAAAGGCCCTATTTACGGCTTGTGTGATGAGAGCTGGCTGCACCAGTTCCGGCCACACCGATGCGACATGGATAATAAGCTCGCAGCCACTATCTGTGGTCGGTGCTTGTCGGTGTTTGTCTGTGGATATATGTATATAGTTAAGGTTAAACTATCGTGTTCCTTCTCGCAAGACACCTGTTCCCGCGTCGAATGTCTCAGCCGGAGACGGCTTTCGAGCAGTTACTCAGCTAATGAGCCACGGTAATTTGTTTGCAAGTGTACTTCCGTGCGTGTGTGTAGTTTCGTGGAACAAACACACAACGTGCCAGGTGTTTCGCAAGTGTTTGCTCGAAGGCACTTCTTGCTGCTCCATCGAAAAGGCCCACAGCCAAACAAGATGCGCGAGAGAGCACCTAAACCTGCGGAGTTCTAATAATTGAACGCCAGCGTTGGGAGCGATTTGTTGACGCTATTGCCGATAAAGTTGCGTATGGTTGCGTTTGCTTTAAATTTAAACTTTTCCTCGTTCCCGCAACGACGGAGCTAGTTTTGTTGGAGTGTAGTCTCGCAGATAACACCGGCTCGCTAAACGGTGCGCTGTTTGCTAGAGCAAAAACGATCAACTAGTTGATCCTGGGTTCCGAGGGGAGACGTTTAGGATACAGTTTGTCAAGGTGATTAGATTACGTTCAAATTTGTTCTGTGCTGTAACACGTGTGGCAGCTGGCAAGGTCGCTCCAACTATGGGAATTTCCTCTTTATTTTATTTATTTGGTAAATAAATTTAAACAAAAATTCAAGTGGGTAAATTGTATCGTTTCCGAAACGATGCAATAAACCTATCTATCGCGCGCCAGATATAACCATTAGACGTTCGTAACGTTCGGCCAAGCCTTTCATGGAGTGCCACTAAGGGCTATTAGTTTTGTTTAATTTTGTGTGTGAGCCCCGCTTAATCGAGCGTGGAAGCTTTAAATGTCACAACTTCAATTAAGGGCGCTTACCAATCGTTGACGAAGATGATCGAGACGCAAGAAGAAAAAAAAGGAAGGAAGGCGCATAATCATAATCGTAAACATAAAACGAGCCTGCCAGTCTTGGATGCTATCCCCCAAGCTAGTACACGTCCGTAACCGATCATATGCCGCGGGTACGGGTCCCTTAGCCAGAGCTCGCCAACCATCGCCGCCGCTATGGCAAAAGGTTTTGCGGCCACGCAACTAAGTTGCGCGTAGGCGTTTGTGCTCGGTTTTTCATGGTCGCCACCATTGACAGCAGCAGCAGAATGCGCTGAGTGTGTCAGACATGACAGTGTCTGAGAAGACAGGGAAGTCAATAACAGCAACAACGGCCAAAAGTACTCCAGAACATCATTACCCTTTTGCCCTTTTTGTCGCCCATTGGCTGCCCAACGTTTTCGGGGTCATAATTTTTTATTACCGATAATTAGTCACCCGTGGAAATGTGGGTGGGTGGCCGGAGGAGATGACAGTGGTGTGCAAAACCGGGGGGAGGAACAATGTTCAATCGAGTGGAGTGGAGTGTGTATGTTCGGCTTCATGGCTTCCCCAGCTATGAATGGTGTGCGTACGGGCAAAAGATGGAATCTCCGTCGAATCTGCTCGAATGCTTAACATTCCAGTGATGCGCGCGTTGTGGTGCGTAAGCGAAGGGCTCACTTGATGAGATGGGAGCATATAAAATAAAACATGGCACAAGGGATGGGACGAGGTGAAAAGCGTGAACTCGTTGGAGAATGGTGGAGAACGCGTCGTACGCTACCCCAGTGCAGAGCGTGCTTCTGCATGGTCAAAGCTCTGTGTCGGTCACTGCTCGCCGTGCGCTACCGTTTTGTGTGATTGGTGATGATGATGATGATGGTTCGAACGGCACGTCAAGCACAGCGAGCCCTTTTGAAGTGTGCCGAGGGGTGGCCCCCTGGCACGCTCTAATAGTATGCGGAAGTGAACGGTTTGATGCGTTTGTGGTAGCGACACACACACACAAACACACAGCAAACAAAATAAAAATGGTCACATCAAAAGCGGGCAAAGTTTCAATCCTTATGCTAATTGCGTAGGAGGACAGGAATATTAATAAATAAAGAGTGGCCCTCCACCGCGTGCTGCGTGTCGCTTAGACACGTGGTACGTGTTGCGCATCGCGAAGGCCAGCGTAAACTCGGCCGTGTTTTAGTACGCGCGGAATAGCCAGTTTTGGTTAATGTGCGGATTAGCTTCCGCACCACAAACGTTGATCCATCCGTTGATAGTTCACTGTCACGCTGCCACACAATCGGGCGGGTAGATTGATTCTGCATGTAAAAGGGACTATTTTATGTTGCTCGTAAAATACAGTGAAATATTGCTATTAAACGCAAGTAAAACATTAGCGTTGTTAGAAATGGAAGCAAAAAAATGGAAATTGTTATAAGCACGTCTAGTGGCGATATACGATCAGCATGTTGGAGACAATTTAAATATGTTTGAATAACGTTTTCTACAATGACTAACTTCTTAATTAGTTGGTGACAAAAATATTGAATGGCATTTTTCCTGGTTATCTTTAAGATGAGTTTAATAAGATCGAGTTTGTTTAAAATTTATTTAAAATTATGGAAATAAAATTGAATATAAAACATTGTAACGACAATTTAGAGCAAATTGAAAAATTCTTTTGTATTGAAATTAAATTTAACAAAACGAAAAACTTGCTGCAACTGTTTTCAGCAGATATGGCAGTTGATTTACTTTCCCAACCGCGCGAACAACATTATTCTGCTAAAAGAATACGCAAACACTTTCCACTTCACATGCATTGCACATCTGTCAAATAAATGCTTTCCAACGACGGGTGGGGCGGGGCGGGCAATAATAACGACGCCAGCAATCAATGGATGCCCCTTCTGCCATCGCCATAATTTATACATCGCGACTGCTGTTGCACGGACAACGCACGGTGGCCTTTAGCCGTTAGCCCAAAAACCTGAAAGCAATAATAAATCCTCCCCGAAACGGGAACGAAAACACACATCGCTGGGCGTCCTTCTGATTTGCGCAGAAATGGGGCTGTGGGCGCTACCCGGCGCGAAAAAGGAAAGCGCCATCCGACCGCTGTTGAGATGTTTGTCGTCGTGCCGGCGAAAAAATTATTCACCTCACGTAATTCACCGTACCGCGCCGGCATACTGAACGGCTCGTATTTAGGAAATGATAGAATAGAGAAAGGTACAGAGACAAAAAAAACACACAAAACAAATGCCCTGGTAAGCAAGCAAACATTTGGTGGAAGATTTCGCTAAGATATACTCAGACACAGTATGCGGAAGATTTCAGTGCACACACTGTCGATAAAACAAAAGCGAAAAGCGAGTCATCCGGGCCCGGGTAATGCAACCCGAATGGAAGCTAACAAAACAAAAAAAAAAACACAAAAAGCAAACCGATTCGGAATTGAAATTGAAATTGGAAGTAGCGAACTGAAGTGCGACATACTGCACACATCGCACATACGGGATGGGCGGTTGGTCTCATTGGTCTCCTCCCGGTGGGAAATTGCGCCCTTGGAACATGGAGGCTTCCGACGCTGATTTCATTACCCACTGGAAAAAAAGGGATTCGCTTTTATTTGCCAGCTTGTTAGCTAGACAAGCGAAACATGTTCTGCGTGTAGAGACGACTATAATTGAATCACGCAACTTATTCTTCCAGCGGGATGGCTTGAAGAAACAAAAAACACCTTCAACGTCCCAATCTAAACTACAGAGGGTTGCAGATGTTGGATAAAATGGTCAGAAACAAACAGTCATGTTTGTTAGAACAATCCAATTCTAAATATCAGATACTCATACACTGTGCTACAAAAGGATAGCTTCAAACATACTGTACTTTAACTAAATTAGAATAAGGCCTCATCAGACTGTAATATAGTGATACTTTCGGTCGAGTACCTAGTCGAAATGTGAGCTTGGTGTACTTTTGGGGAACAAAGAGGAAGAGTCCTCGGGCTATTCAAACTTCCTTCGTGTAATTACATATCAATTTATGTTGTTTTACCCGTTATTCAATTTAAAGTTGCAATTTGGGACACATTTGTTTTTAAACTTATTCCTTGGTATCCTTGGTTGTTTTTCACAATTTTCGTTTTTTTTTTCTTCAAAAGAATATAAAGTTTCATTCAAACATTTGCGAAATTAAATATCTTGTTTATAGGAAACAAATCGGTGCCGGAACACACTGTATCCAATGCCCTTCCTGTTTAATGTCCTCTTTTTATTTCTGCAAAAAAGTCCCCCAAACAAATCTCCAAGGAATTAAGTAATAATTACAACCACGAAAAAATCATAAAACCCATTTTGTTCGGTCATCCTAATCGAAATTGAAACCCTTCGCTCGAAATCATTAAGCGACATCATTAAGCAAAGGCACTACAGGAATTAAACTCCCAACGAATACCTTTTTTCCGCTCGGCGATACCTGGCCCACGTACGGTCTCCTTTGGGTGTATAAGCGAAACGAGTGACCGAAAAATATCAATGACAACACAATTAAAACGTACCCCAACGCTAACCATCCCACCGCCCAAAGGGCCGAAAACGTGTGCGTACGATGGACATCCCAACGATGCCGCGCGTTATATACGTGGCACGCACAGAAGCACACCGTGGCCAAGGATTAATTGAAGATTGCTCGAGGATTGCGTGGTGTGATTCGGTTAGGACATCCGCAAACATACATTCGCGTGCGTAAGGATGCGACACGCTTAGGGGCAGGCGCAAAACCAACCGAACACAGCACAAGAATGAAAATGTCAGATTAAAGCAAACAAAAAAGGGAACGCGAATATCCCCATCACAAACATCACAAACAACAATAATGAAGGATCGTCGAGGGCCTACCACGCATTCACGCGTAAGAAGTAAATGAGAAAAAAAAGAGAGAGACACTGTTTCCCGGCGATGAACTTGGTCCGCTCTTTTCCCATCGACTATGCCAGCGGACGATGTGACATCCCGGGAAAAGCCATCAAACCTCGCTCAGTTTTCGGTTTGCGTTGTCGGACCTCAATCCGTCACTGCGCTGGAAGCGCAATGACTAACACGACATGCACCGCCGTGTGTGTTTGCTTCAGCGCATTTGGACACTTGTCGTCCCGGTTCCCATGACTTCGGGGATGGATGACCGGAACGTTCATCACTTTTTGGAGCGAACTGGACCCACCAGCCAAAAAAAAAAAACCAAAAGTAGGACCGGAACACTTGCACAGAAGGGTGAAGATCATTATGCAAATTTATGTAACCTGCAGCGCCGTCCGATACGTGCGAACGGTGAGCTGCGAAATCGAAAACGAAACTGCATCGATACGGTACTGTTACCCTTGCGAGTGGGTTTGTGCCGATCGAACGGTTGTACCTCCCGAAATCGACAAGTCGGCTACAAATTTAAGGGCTTTTCCGATGGCTTATCGGTGCGACATCGGTCGTACTACTGCAGGATTCGCGAACCGGCTGGCATGGCAAACATGGTGTGCGCCATGATGATGATGATGGTGGTGATGGTGTGATTTCTTCCGCTGGGAAAACACCACCCCTGACGGAAAAACTCCCCGCATGGTGGTGGTTGTTCCTAAATATTCAAAAGCCAAAATCAAGCAAGCCAACTCGGTGCGACTCGGACTGCCGGTTGTTGTCGCCATTTCTCCGTGCCGTGGCAGTTGCGGAAGAAAATTGTACACACGCCTTCCGGTCGGGGATTGAATGGTGGAACGATCGATCCCGGCATGGATATGGATCGATGTGTGTGTAGAGCGTTTGCAGTGAAATAACGAAAATTGCAATGAAAATTGGCAACGTCGAGGTACGATGGACGATGACGATCTGTGTCAACCGATGTCGCTCCGAAATGGACCACGAGCCTTTGCGGTGGACTTCTAGTGAGTTTTGCATTTCGTTTCTAGGTGGATGTGACTTGATATGATGGGATGGGAAGGCTTGGAGTGGGAATGTTTGTGCTTTTATTTGACTGCTGTGTTCTGCATGCATGTGGGATGTGAATTGGCTGTCTATACGAAGATCGCATCCGTCCTTCGGTACAACTTGATATACGATTGCGTTAGTTAAAGCACCACAAAAAAACTGTTTTGGTGCAGTTTTCATACCTTAAGAAAGTTATTAAAATGGTTTCAATGAATTAAAATGGTTTCAATGAATTATTATGATATATATTGATGAATATAGATGACTGCCATGTTCAGCCTTATTAAGTTTAGTTCTGTTAACTGGTAACCTTACTGAAATGACTGTCCCTGTACTAGATAGTTTAAATAGATAAAAAGCTATAATTGATATGCTTTTATAGCAATAATCCTTGCAAAAGGGAAGTAAATGTTGCATTTCTTTACACACAGTGCCACCCACTAGATGGCTAGAAAATATATAATTAAATACATCTCACAGTCTGCTTTCTGTGCCCTAATGAACGAGCACTGTGCTACATTGAGACCAAACAGAAGTCGAAAGGTGGGGACAAAAAAAAAAACAACAACAAAACAATACAAACCTTACCCTCCAAGTCACGATCCATCGCGAACGCTCCAAACTTCTCTGGAAGGGCCAGTCCACCGATGATCTCGCTTTGCTAACTCCCCCAACTTCAAAGCGAATGTCACCACCAGAGCGCTTTTTTACCTCCGAGAGGTGCAGATCCCTAACCTGTGACCCGTGCAATATCAAGAGGAAAATTCATGGCCAGGCATCAGCATCACAATCAACAGAAGGGAAAAGAGAAAAAATAAATGGAAAGCCCACTGCAGTCGGCAGTATAAGAGCGGCGGAACCGTAAAGGGTGGCCCTCTTTTACGTGTTTACCAACCCACTCCACCCCTAAGTCCACAGCTCCTTCAGCATACCCACATCAACAAATGGGTCGCCTTTCTGACCACTTCATTTGTCGTTCCTGGAGGGTTTATTCTTTTTTCATTTTTGCACCAATGCCGCATTGTAGCCGCATTGCACGTTGCCATCGTCGTCGTCGTCGTCGTCGTTGCAGTCAGTACTTCTTGTGGGATGTGAAAATAATTTGCATCCACCCCAACGCACGCAAACGGAACCGGCGAGGAATCCGTAAATCCGGACGACTTTCATGATGAAAAAATGGCAGCTTTAACAACAACAGCAGCAGCAGCAACAACAACGACAGCAGCCTTCCAATTTAAGCCTTACAAAGTGAGATTGTGGGATCGCCGTGGCCGGCAAGCGTGTGATCGTGTCTGGCGTGCGCTAGTGCTTTCGTGTCACATTTCATGTACGTTTGCATTTCTCCGTCAAACCGTGAGAAGTGGCTTGCACCAATGCTTTGGAAAGCGGAAATACCTGGAAATCTTCGCCCATTCTCGGTTAGGGTTTTGAGTCTCGCTTATTCGCACCTTCTTGGTCCAGCACCAGGCGCACAAGCATGGTGGTACCATCAGTGTTTGACACTGCAAAACATGAAAGCGGAATCGTTGGTGGCAGATGGTAGTAGCAACAAATTAATTTTCTTACCCACCGAAAGCAAACGCAAAAAGCGTGTACAAAGTGTGAGAGATACGACAGTCGCGTGTGTGAGTTTCGGGTAACATCAAGTACCACCCTCAACAACAGACGACGCCGGTACCTGTGCCGGAGGATATACCCCAGCAGGGGGTATATTCCACATATTGCAACTCCTTTTTGCAATGAAAAAACGCACCCTTGGGAATTCGCTCCAACGCCAGCTATTTAATGTGATACATAGAAAACAGTGCAGTGATTGCTGAGGATGTGAGTGTCTGACCCCGTTGCGGGTCACCAACAAGATATCCCCAAACTCTCAACCATCACGGAA
>STHB01011427.1:0-13796 GCA_018908115.1 Anopheles rivulorum | reverse complement strand
TGGCCCGCTTTATCGACAAGGAAACTTTTATCGAGCTAATCGCTTGTGAAGCATTTAAAACTCTTCCCACAAATCAAGCCGGGTTTGCGTGGTGATTCCGATCGCCGTGATGCATCATTCTTTCGTGCGGGGTTTTTTTTTTTTGTTTGGTTAATTTTTCCCCCATCTAGAAAGGCGGCGAGCGATGGAAACATGTTTAAGCATGAATTATGGAGGCTTTCTAGCCGGAGCTTTGAAGGATCGTTCCAGCGATCTGCAGTTATGGTGTGAATGTAGCAAAAAGCAAACGTTCTACGAGTTGGTAGTTTCAAAATTAATTTCTAACAAATCGCTTTCTCTCTCTCTCTCTCTCTCTCTCCTCATCTTAATTACAGATTTCCTTCGTGGACGCATGAACGATCGCTGAAAGGTAAGTGCTGGTGTAAAAATGTTCCCGTTTGTGCTTGTCTTGATGAAAAGAAAAACGTAACGTATCTTAAAGACACGGGACACGTTTCATCAGACTCACCAGACCAGAGCCGGAGTAGCATTCAATTTGTAGCCCTTGTTTTTGTGTGTCATAATTCATTCACCTCCAAACCAAACAATGATGTGGAAGAGGGTCCACGCCGGCGGTGTGTAAAACAAGTTAGGAGAAAGCGAAGGAAAAAAAAGCGCAAACACACACCCGGAACTGATGGCCCAGAACACTGGTACCCAGATTCCATCGGTTTTGCGACTTAACGTCCATATGAGTAACGATTTATCATCTCAGTCACCATCTCGGCCATAGTGCGGCGACGTTCCAGGCACCGGCAGGTTCGGTACGGAACCTTTTCGGAGCCGAAATCTTAACGGCTGCTAATTGGATTATGAGATAATTACGCCTCTTCATTATCCTCTTGCCGATGCCAGTGTCAGACATTAGCTCACATCCTTCAGCGTGTAATACCAAAAATCGAGAGGGAGCGACAAAAAAAAAACCTTGAACGCACGTTTCCGGCAACTAAAATGGACACAAAAAAGCGTTCTCGTTACGTGTAACAAACAAACAAAAAAAAAAAAGCAACCCCCCAAGAAGTATCCATTTTCCTCCCGTGTTCGTGCGGGGTTCGGGTTTTTGGTATGTTGAGTTTTGCGAGCGAATGCTTTACTGTAGCGGGAATCCGGAATTACTTGGCTTCCATCCACTTAAGACATTCAGGTTTCGAACTGAATTCGCTTACCGCAGTTACATTGGAAGCAAATGGTAAACAATTCTTCTTACGCCTGCCAGCACCAGACCGGGACGGCCCGAGGAACATGGGCTTGAGGAATGATTATCACCCGCCGACGGTCTGGAACTAATGTATGCTTGTTTGGCATTTGAAGAGGGGGATGGAGAGAGGGGTGGCAACGCCGTCGAACCCCATCCCCCAAGTTGCCATGGACAGCCGTGCCGTGGCGAACATTCACCCCGGTCGACCGTCGAACGGCGTCTTGTCGTTAATGTAAACGACATAAGTCGACTTAAAAGGAAATGGGTTTTTACGAACTGACGAACTGTTTTTGTGTACGTGTGTGTGTGTTTACAATTTCCCATCCGAAAAGGTCGGGTAAACGGGAAACGAAAAAATTCGGATGCGTTTTATGATGGGGGATAAGATTTTCGTCATAAGGGTTTTTTCCTTTCCTTCTTTTTTGTCCCCCCCATTTGCTCATCCAACGGTGATGGGGGTGATCTTTCCCGAGTGTGTGGCCTTGCAGTTGCGCTCTTTTTTTTTTGTTTGTTTGCTGTTGAGTTCCAATCCCTGTTAGTAGCATTCAAGGATGGTGAAACGGACGCTCCGTAATCCCTCGTTAGGAGGTGTTTTCTTGTGCGTTTGTTGACACCTTAATGGGGCAGCAGAAATCATCATGGCAGTAAGTAAGGAATGCCCCGATCGGAGAACAAGGAGAGAAAAGGGACCGTTAGAAAATGTGCTGTCGAATCGTTGCTGACAGCTGTCTGGCAGGAAAAGTCTAACACAAACACAACACGGTTCAAGACCGCTCACTGTGCTGGTGCGATTAGTGCGTGAATCATGCGTCGTGCATGTGGACCATTTTCCTCTCTAAATGGTAAACCAAGCATTTAGTTTCCCTTCTTTTAGTTCGCAAGAGGAAACTGGCCACTAGCAGTGTTGTGTGTAATGTGTTGTTATATATTCTGCTCGCGCTCGCGGTCACTCAATAGCACACGTCGCGGGGCCTGGAATCGATCAAATGAATCTGCGCGTGTGTGCGTGTACCGTCACCCGTTGGTTTGGGAGGAAAGAGCAGCGATAAAACTTCCTAAAGTCAAGATGAAATCATCAGTATTCGAGGTGGAAGCAGTTGAGTGGCAACAGAAGCAAAAGCAAAACAAAAGGGGACCAAAAAAAGGAACCAAATATACCATCCCCTCCAAAAATCGTCCAGATATGAATACTAAAATATAGCCAGCACAGATGAATCATTCATAAATGCGTGCATTTGACGAGCGCTTCCCGAACCGCGTTCTGGGTGGAGGACAACAGCAGCAACAATAAAAAAAAATATTTATATATATATTTAAGCGCCTTCCCATACCGAGTGACACTTGAAGGTCGGCCATAGTTTGAGCGATATTCAAAAGTAAAGCGATGGAAACAAAAAGCAAACGCATCGCACGAAATGGACGGTGAAGCCAGGAAGCTTTTATTCCTATCCATATTCATTCGATTTCTGGCGGGGACGTGAACCTCAAGCCTGGTGGAAATGGTCCGCCCGTGAGATGGCGGTGGCATTTTTGAAAAGTATGACATGATAATCCAACTAAAACATAAAACCCACGTACCACGATCCATCATAACCCGGGTTGACGGTTAAAGCTTTTCCATTCCTGTCGGACACGCCGGTCCGGTTGATTGGCCGGTTTGACAGGAGTATGAGCGATGGTTTGATTTGCATGGTGATTTGTGTGTTGCTTCTTCCGGTGTGTAATTGTGTTTTGTGTGCGATTAACATGTGATGGCTTTTCATTCGGACTTCGCTCGTTAGTAAACATTGTGTTTAAATCTGCTTTGATCGTAACATACAAGATGGTCTAGAAATATGGTTTTTAATTGTAATTACAAACTGTTTTACTTCTGTTATACTTTTCTATGGTACAAATTTAAAGAAATTTTAATTATTTGTTATTGGTTTCAGTTTACTTCTTATTTCTTATTTTTATAGCTTTATGTTAATTTCATGAATTTTTAATAGTTGCTGTTCATATATGTACACATTAAAAATATTTTACTGTTTATATTAACGGATTTTCCGTTGTACAGAAAATGAAAACAAATTAAAAATGTTATTTATCATTTTATTATTTCTTTTAAATCACAAAGAAACACAAAACGGATAAGAAACGAAGAGCTACGAAATGTTTCGTTATAAAATATTCCTTTGATACCATGCAAAACATTAGTGAATGCAATGTATTACAACTCACTGACAAAGCGCATTCAAATGGTTAATACAGCAAACCGTTGCAATAAGCTTTATCGGGACCGGGGAATGCTATGACGCAAAATTTCCATAAAAGGAACCGAAACGGAAGAATCTTTTGTGTAACGAGCATCCTCACTCTCAGTACCGGTCTCACCCTAGTCCGGCGTCTCACCAAAACGGGATTGCGTCCGTAGATGGATCGGTGTAACTGACACCAAGATGATGCTATATTTGCTTAGCTCAAGTTCCAAGCTGCTCGTGCAAACGGCCGGATGATGCCGTGGGATGCCGACGAAACCACAGTGAGGATGCCCGGGAGCGTCACTCCGAAATCCTATCCCAGCCAAGCAGGCAAGTTTTGCCTTTCGTCCAACAGTGCGTCGACAGCGGACCTTCAAATGGTCCGCTGGAAGGCTTCCCTGTCATTATAGTACCATCATTTATAACATTGTTTATTTATACGATTCGCCGTTTGTCCGTGACTAATGTAGTGCGGGCGAAGGCAACGCTTCGGCTCCAGGGAAACAGGTTTCCCGATCGGTGCACATATTCCCTCGGGATTTCTTGACGCAACGGACAATGCGGCGGACATTCGAGCTTCGTAGTCTCCGGCCGGTGACAAACGTGCGCTCCAAAGACAAAGCACGAACAAACAGTGGAATCCTTCCACTTATTTCCGGAATGTTTCCGTCCAGGCTGCGGGCGCACTCTGGCAGGTGCGGGCTGGAATCGGGTAGTACGTGAGTAATTCAATATTGTTTTCGTCAGCCAACCCGGTAGCGTACCACTGTATGTGGCACCGGTGACGAATAGAGACGAATGCTTGCGCCCGATGCCACCGAAACCCGGGCCTTGGGGGTGGATTTTTTTTTTGCTGCGTCACAGATGACCACACGAATGATTTTTGGGCGAAAGAAATTGGTCCCGGGTCCTTTCGAGCGAAAAAACAAATTCCCCATCCTCTCGAATTGTCGGAACGTGATTCGGGCCAACCCGTGTCGGAAACGGCTTGAGACGGAAAAAGGAGTGTAGAGGGAAGGAACCCCCGGCCCGATCACAAAAGGCCACCAACAACAGCACGAAAATATGAATAATAAAGCGACGAAGAACAAAAAAAAAAACAAAAAACACAACTGAAACAAGAGTAAACGAACGTTTGAACATAAATAAAAATACGGGACCGGAAAGCAACCACTAATTGGCAATTCGCCTGCGGTTGAATGGAGCCAACGTTTTCCTTTCTCTATCCCTTTCTTCCCTCGCCCTTACGCCCACCCCCCGGTATGGTCGGTGGTAGAGTTTATGTTCGTTGCCCGCCGGGTGGGTTGGCTCCAATTGCTGACAGCCCTGGTGACTAGTGACTAGGCGAGCAGGCGAATTTTATCCTGAGTAAACAGAATCCCTACAATGGCTAGGAAAAATAGTTTACCTCACAATCCAGCAACCGAACCGAATCCCGGACTCTAACCCCGTCTCCTTCTCTCACTCTCTCTCTGTTACGCGCACTCTAACACAGACACTCATACGAGGAGTAAAGAATATCCGTGGTATCCATGGTTTCCGAAACTGCCATCGCAACCATCGCCAAGGGAGTGTTTCTCTTGATGTGTGTGTGTGTGTGTGTGTGGAAAAAGGAAAGAGATAGGATGTGTTTTTTTTTGTATGTTTGTTAGTTTGTCTCCCTCTTCCTCCCACTTGTTCCTCGGAAAGGATGCAACGAGACAACATACAACGGTGCGGCCGTACTAGCCATCCTGCACGATTGGTCCTACGCCATTTTTTTCTTCCCTCCGATGGAGGCGCCTGGTCGCTTTGACGGTCGGACGGTCGCTTTACAGGCGCGTCTCGTGCGGTGCAAGGCGGCACCGAGGGTATCATTTGCTTCGAATGGTCTGTCGTTGTCATATCTTTTATTTCATTGGGCATCAGCGTCTTTACTGTTTGTGATTTCATTCTATCGGTGGTAGGCGAGAAGGGTACAAAGGGAAAGGGGGATGTAGGGGTTTTCGCTGTTTCTCTCTGCGCCTTACTCTCCACCCTGCTCCACCCGGCCTGTCCAATTTGCGTGGTAAATGAACCGCTCCGTTACACGCGAAGACTGATTTCCTTCGTTTATTTGTTTGTTATCTTGTCTTACTAGCGCTTTGCCGCGCTAGTTTGTTCGTTAGTCGCTAACTCTGCGATAGTCGCGCTTTCGAAGATACGGTGCCATTCGGATAAGTGATCAGCAAACAGACAAACACGTGTACGTATGCGACATTCATGTAGATGGGACGTTTTGCCAGAAAAAGTTTATCACATTGCGCGTCTAATTGCGCAGGCAGGCTTTGAGGCGTTCGTGTGAGTTTCAGAGTATTTGTCGGAGAGCAATTTTGACGTATGACATATATGTTAATAGATCCTAAAAGTTATCTTTTTATTATGGTTTATATCACGGTATAAATTTTTTACACTACTATAATTTTTATAAATGATTTTATATCTTGTGCTTGTGGAGTGCTCTAGTGCTAAAACAAATTTATTAAATCGATAGAGATGAGTCTTCAAAGCTAGAAAAAACGCCGAATTGTAAATGCTCCCATCGAATACTTTACCTTTTCTTCAGCATCGATTTCTTACACCTAATATATTTTGAGCTCAATAAAGATGTGTAGCCTTTTGTTTACTTGACACCTTTTTCGTAAATAGCAACACCAAACCATCACATCTAGAATAAATATAAACTGTTCGTAGAACAAAGTATTTGATTTTTAATGTTTGCGCTAAGGAAAAGTGTCTTGTTTTTGTCGATTGTTTTCCACGAAAACTATTCCCCCCCCCTGGTGTCCGTTCTTCTCCATTGTCTTTCCGTTGAAGGGATGGAAGGTTGGAAGCTTCGCGAGAGCTTTCGCTGTAACTTAACACCTTGCGCGTTGCCGTTGCCGTTGTTCGCTGGAATTTTGCCATACTTTTCCGTCCCGCAGAGACTGAAGCAGTTTTACATACCGCAACGCAAAATTCCCTTTCGTTCCCGTTTCGCGCAACGCTTCCCTATTTTGCTGTGAATTCCTTGAGCAAACGACCCTGCGAGAACGCAAATGATTTCCATGATAAATTATACATTCCATTCTTGCTTGGGTTGAGACGTTTCATTCGGTGGAAAGAACACTGCGACCATCATCCACCCGGTAGTCAGTGGAATCTAAATTTCAATCTTTTCTTCAACAATCCATCGCATCTCCCAAATCGTTAAGGTGCTGAATGTGTTGAGCGGTACGAACGGTTCGTCTTTTTCTTGGTGCTTGGTGAACGAACTGCATCTGTTTTCCATCTGATTTTCTTCACTTTTTTCACCAGCCGGATTTACGCGGGATAGATGCAAGAAAAGGGAAAGTTTGCGTGGTTTATGTGTGTTTCAAAAGGGGTTTTTAGAATTTTCCGTTTCTGTCTCAGTAAAGATCGTATAGTATATTTTATTTGTCCTTTATAATTAACTTCTTCTGGCTGAATTTAAAATACTGAATATTTATAACTATTTTGATCGCTAATGCGCTAAGTAAAATAATGCGACATTCGAACGGTTCTGTTTCAGCTAAAGTTTCAGCTGTAAGTTAGTTAAGTGCCAAGTGACAAGCCAATCCCACATATTTCTCCTACACTATAAAACGTAACCAACTTCCTCAACAAATGCAGCTGATCAGAAATATGCAAGTAGAAAAGATTATGGTGCCGTGACCAGGATTTCCGATGTGAAAGATGGCAAAATGTCGAAAGTTTTTTTTAGTTTTTCACTTTACATTAAATATGAATTTTCGATTAATTATACACCTTGATAAATGTCATGTTCAATATTTTTGTTTTATTCAGGGCCATTTCAAAACAATATTACTTTTTAATTGCATGACAATGATGTCATCCTGGATAGGAACCACTAGCGAATGTTTGGAACTTTGTGCTTTATGGAAGAGAGTGTCACAATTGCTACTAATGCTCAAAAATTTGCTTCAATACAAACTTTTAATACCCGCTCGAAACATATCTTACCTTGCCACCCTCCCATGGGTGTAATTTTTAAACAATCAAACAAAAAAAAAACAATATCGGCCACCTTTCCAAATTGTGCCTGTTTGCTTTCTCGTTCACGGTCGGTAGATTAAATCATTCACTCCGCCCGTCCGGTACAATTCGGAAGTTGGTGGACAGTTGCGTCGAATGGACCGTGGTGTGATTACGGAAATTTGATCCTCATCCTCCTAGAACCGGAAGCAAAACCTCGGTGCGCGGAACCACTACCCACCGAGCGGTCCGTATCATTATCAGCTGCCACCGGCAATGGTAACGATTTCAGGATGCTGCCTTTCGCAATTTCGTTCTTGTGCAATTCACTTCCTTTTTGTTTTTGGTGGCGCCTTGGCCGCAAGGCTCCCCGAAGCGACCTTAGTCGTCGCGGCAAAATTTGTGTGCAATGTTGTATTTTCGGATATGTTTTACGTGCTTTCTTGCACTCGTTTTACTCTCTCCAGCGTTCGCGATCCTTCGGTACGGTGCATACAACCCGGTTTGGTGGCCAAGGTTTTTCCGCAAGGCACCACGGAATTTACGAGCTTCGTTTCCCTTTTTTTGCGACTTCGAAAGCCCAACGGGATGCTGATCTAGCGGGCCCAGCGAGGCAATGTAATCGAGAAGTTTCTTTACGGCGGTGTGTGAAAGATGGCCCGGCCATGGTGGTTCGCGGAAATCGAATAAGTTTCAGGTTACAACTGCCACGGGCTGTTTCTTCACTCTGTTCGGAATGTTGTTGGACAGCGGTGTTATTTAGGCACATTAAAGTGAGCGCAATCTAGAGATTGGGTGGAGAGCAAACATTTTCAAACATTTTAGCATTTTAAAGCTGTAAATACATGATTGAATGAGGCAATGAAACTCAATAATAGGAACGCCTTAGGTTATGCTTTGCGAAGATAAATTACTTTTATTGACGTGATAAATCAAAACTTGAACCAATTTAGCATAAAATGTTTTTATCAACGTGTGTTAAGCTTCAAGAAGTATTTATCATCAAGTTGCTGTATGCTGACTGTGCAGGATGGATTTGTATTTTTAGAACAAAACACAAAGTGGCCTTTTTAGTTTAAGCCCAAAGTGACTATTATTTAAACATTCCCATTCCCTAGTGCCATTCCGTACCATCGATACAGTCAGCGTTAAGTAATCAATTTAAATTCTTCAAATTAGCAAACGTGTAACCCCTTTGCATCTATGCAAACAATTCATATCAATTACGGGAGTCTCTAGTGCGTGTGCAGAAAAGCAAAACACGACCTAGGCCAGCCAACATTCCCCAACGTTTGCTCATCGGGCTTCGGCCAGCGGGTGAGATCTGACCTTTTGTTGCAGCGAATACGAGCTGCAATTTACAGCTCCACACACATACACACACGGGCTTCCTCGTGTTGCCAACCAGCAGCAGGAGAGATTTCTCGGGCATACTCAACTGGCCAATCCCGAGTGTGCCGATGCAAAAGTGGATCACATCGCAACATGTGATCCATGCTGGTGCCCATGGTTCACTGTCCGCGTGCCGTATACCCACCCATTTTGGCTCGAACGGTGGTGGAGCTGATGCTGATGCTATTGTGCTGGATGCCAGCGCCATTAGTGCTGCAGTGCAGCAGCAGCAGTATCCCCGGGTGCTGGGATGTATGTTGCTAACGGATTAATTTAAATATTTTCATTCAATATGGTATTGGAATTCATTTGCTGAAATGCTTACCCACCCTGTTCCACACACTGGCCCTGCTCCGAGAGACGCCACGCTGTCGGACACCCGATCCTTGTAACAGGCGAGCAGTATTTATCGGATGGTGATTGCAGAAGTCAAACGCAGGGAGCGAGAACAAAAACAAAAAAAAAAGGGTAGACAGAAGCTGGCCCATGCTTTGTGCAGCGCAACTTCCCGTGCAGTGCAAGCAACCTCTTAACAAATGGCTAATGGTGCACAATGGTGCGTGGTACGGGGTGAGTTGGAAAATGGTGCAGTAATCGGAGCGCACACTACACACGAACCAGAACAAAAGGCCAGGAAATTGTTTACAACGGTCAAACCACTCTGCAAACAGATCGAAATACACACACAAACACAAGTACAGCAACATATAGTGTCTGCTTATTTTCAGGGGGGGGTTTTTTTTTGGGGGGCTTTTTGGCATTCTCGAGTGGGGAATTTGTGGGAACTATTTGAAGAAATGGAATCCAAGAAAAAGAAACAACAACACTACCCTTTACCACAAACTCGCTTTACTTGTAGTTGCACCCGAATGGTCAAGTAAAGTGCATTCGCCTATCTAAAGATGCTATGGGTGGTGCTGTGTGTTGGGTTAGCAGGTTACAGCACCATACCACGAATCCCGAACCAACCCGAAGACGAATGATTGGTAAACGTTTCTCGGACGGCGAAGGAAATGATGCCATTTATCTATGGTCTGCTTGTCTGGTCTTAACAGCAGGATGGGCAGCTTTACATTACGCCTTCGCTTGTTTTTGATGGAAAGGAACCATACAAGAACTAAAATTAGTTCCATTAAGCTAAGGCTTCGAATGGAGGGTTTTTATTTCTTACGGAACATGTATGTGAAAAGTACCGTTTTGATTTGGTTTTAAGAGTTTCGTAAATAAATTCATGTATTCTATAAAATTATCTTTTTTATAGCACCGCTATAAAACATAAAGAAAGCACACACGTCAAATACACTACGTCAGTAAGTCACTGCAAAGCTCCCAATAACTCATTCCACTCACTCGCTCTGCTATGAGGAGTCCAATTTCCCCAAACCTGGAACTCACATCCATCAACGGTTAACCACGATTACGTTGTGAAAAATATGTTCGCCTGGTTCGCAAAACTAACGCCGAAACGCTGATTGCCTTGACGTAGCGGGGGAAATTATTGAGTAAATTTAATCGAAATCAGAACCATACCATACCATCATCAGCCACCGACATATTAACTGTCAGTGTCAGAAATTAATGTTACACTTACACACCGTTGCGATGAAAGCGGCAGCGAACCGAATGGCTTTCTTCTTGGCTGCTTGGCGAATGCGCGGGAGACCACTGTTGTAAGGTTCTGCGTCAATTGCGCTCTCTGCAAGCAATTGCTTTCGCAAGGTCGTGAAGCTTGCCATGGCCCACTAGATGTGGAGTTTAGTTTTGTGGTATTTTCGGCGAAAGTAACAATAATTGCGTCATGCACCGTCGGATACGGTTTGCCGTAGCGGAATTGGAAGGCAGCATCACAAACCATCCCCGGAGATGGCACGAGAAGGAAAACGTAAGGAAAAGAAAAACATTGTGAAATTGTGCAATTTTCAAGTGCATGGGAGCTGGGTGGGGTGGCTCTTTGCAAAATGAGAGTGTTCTGCCAAATCTCATAACTTCCGTCACACCGAACCGCCACAACCAAAGCAACCTATGGAAAGCTCGAAGAAAAGCTGACAGAGAGCAGCAACGACGATTGGACATCTTGGCGGGCGGATTTCGTTGGTGCTTCACTTTAACGCCACGGTTCCCTGTGTTTTCCAGCTGCCATTTTGGGCGCAGGTAAGCCCACGAAACACGAGCACCACAGCAGCTACATCGTCACCGACCCAATACGTCTTCACCGTTCGCCGGAGCGCTCGTACTTCTTCCCAGCGAATCATCACCATCATCATCCCAGAAACGGGAATGGAAGTAAAATGTCGCTCTCACACGGGAAAGAACTGGCTGTCCTTTCGCCCGGAACAACCATATTCCACAACCCGTAGCCGAAACTTTAATGGAATAGGGTAGTGGAAACACATTTTCCACTTCACTCAGCGTGCGACATTTTCTTATTCCCATTTAGTTTGCTGTTGCTGTTTCTGTTGTGGGTGTTGAATTCCTCCCGCTTTTACCATTGGTGGGCAAGAAAAAAGCTAGCGTATAAAGTAGCATTTTCCAACCCGAGGCTGAGGCCACGGTGCCCGAACGTTCCTTGAAGGTGCGAGGTCAGAGGTGAGCGCCAGGGGGGAATTCACGACGAGGCACGTTAATGTTGATGATCCTGCAAATGTTTTCCTCCCCCAAACAAAATGGACAGCCGACCGTAGTGAATGAAGTGGGCCACCAGCGCTGGTGGCTACCACGTATCAAAACGAACGTATTTTGCCACGGAGGTAACGAATGTCACCGAGGAAGGATGGCATGGGGGTGTGTGTGTGTGTGTGTGTTGTGTGATGCGAAACGAAACGGAATCGAGGAAGCCAGCAAAAGGCCAAAACGAGGAACTCACATACACACACACACACAGGCAGAAAAAAAATATAAAAAAGTAATGTCGAAAGTCAGCTAAAGATGGGAGAGAAAAAATATATATATAAGTAGCAGAAGCAACAGTGGGAAAACATAAGCGAGGAACCGTTACGACTCACTGCCTGTGGCATTGTTGTGGCGGATTTTTCGGTTCAGTACACCGGTTACCCGTGGCTGATGTAGGAGTAAAAGAAGGGCAAGATGACGGGGTCGAAGTGATGCAAAGAAAACTGGCAGGACGGGTGGGCAATAGTTGCAAGATTTGAAGACCACTGCAGCAGCCGTGTGCAGTACACGCGGTAGTAACACGGGAGGCTTCGCACGAAAAAGGTCACCTAATACAGGACAACAAACAGGACGTGGCCGTCCTGAAACAGTGGTACCGATGGAATGGGAAAACAATTTGTCGTCTGATGCTGTGGTATAAATTTTAAAGATTTATCTTCATTCCAGGACTTAACGCAAAACTCGTACGTAAGGTCCCGAAACCGACAAGCATCCCGGAGATGGTTTCTTTTTTCTCTCTTTTCTTCGTTTGCTCCGGCCGGTTTACCAGTTGCAACCGTGGCAGCCATACGTAGTTTTGTGTGAAGCATTTTTGCCTCACAATAATGGAAAAGAATCGCTTTCTCGCTCGGGATAATAATGTGGGCGAAATGGAAGCGTGGGCACTGATGGCGCAGCAATGCACATTCGCCCGATTGGTCCGAACTTTTTGGGGCGATTCAGCAAAAAGTACACACACACACACACACACCTACGTATTACACGACAGATCCACCACGTAAGTGACATATTCCTGTCGGTGGGAAGCGAGGAATGGGAAAATCCCAAATTGATCGTTTGCAATTCTCGCCGGATGTACCTAATGCCAATAAATATGGGTCAGCTAACAGGACAGTGGACGGCAAGGGCGCTGGGTGTCGCGTCACACATTCCGTTGCAGCGAGTAGAAGACACCATAAAGCAAGTGCATAAAACTACTGCTTTAGATGTTTCTGTAAAGATAAGCTGTGGAGCGGGAAGTTTTATATGAGTTTCACCGGTTTGCGTTTAATGGATTAGGTGCGATTACTCTTGCATTCGCTAATAAATATTTCGAAACATATTGTTGGGGTAGTGATGCATATAGTTTTATGGGTAAGGAAAATTCATTACACTATTGAAATGGAAATGAAAAATAAAAAGAAAAGAAAAGAAATGACAATATTTAAATCAGGAAGTAATCCAAAAGAGGAAAAATATCCAATTTCTAACACGAGTTTGGTGTGTGGAGAACAACAGGGATATTTCAGTGAAAATTTCATCATACCATTTCCATGGAAAACTGAGTACTTTTCAAGCACGGTGTAATAGGAATTTGTTCCACGTAGTAGTAAAAGAAAGGAGAGTTGAAATGTAACATTTATGACATGCGTTGATGTTCCTGGAACTAGGGCGATGATGGATTAAGTTGGGTAGTAATCTCGCAAAGGTATTGAAACCATTTTTCCACTGAAATACTAATTTCACTATGTATTTTACCGTTGGTTTTTGTCATTTCACATTAATTGAAATTTCTGTAAGAGCGTTCATAACTATCGCGAATGTTTAAATTACTTATATAAAGTAATTTTATTTTATACCTTTAGTTCTAATCTGATATGTTATTTACGAGTATTTTTTGTGTGTTTCATGTACTTGTTCCTTTTCCCATTAGCATATGATTTTGAACAATGCAATGAATTCTATTCTACAGTATGATAAACTTTTGTCATTCCGCATCGATATAAAATGCCTGCACAATCATACGCAACGAACCATTCTAAAACACATTCTTCTTCGATGTTTCGATGCAACATTTTGTTCACTTTTTTCGCACATCCCCAGCTATTCACCATTCAGATAGAATGTAGGGAATGTGTCCCCGTTCGCGACCAACTGTAAGAAACGCGGCACGGCTTCGGGACATTCGCCCGTATCGGCAACGCGCCGTATCGAAATCCTATAAAGATCAAATAAATGTCTCTCTTCTGATAAGTGACTACGTG